>JAGXCT010036171.1:0-83839 GCA_022495035.1 Philopotamus ludificatus
CGCACTCAGATGCAGAATCGTGTTTAGACCCGCCGCATTGAAAGGGTTAAATGTTCTTACCTCGAAGACATTCGTCTGTAAGGATAAAACTTGTCATGGAGGAAAATTAAGTAAAAGCAGTTCTTTTGATTACAAATTCCGATGGTAGTGAGAAGTTTTCCTCGTTCATAATTGAAAAGGACAAAAACCCCGGTGCTTCAAAAATGTCAATTAGATAAGCTATGAGGCTTATTGAGGGCCTTAAAAGCTATTTTACCAAAAACATTATTTTTTCATTGAAAATGTACAAGACGAATTATAAGATCGATCTAAAAAAAAATCCATTTTTGGTTACTAACCCGGAATCTACGTTTTCCCTCCAATTACGTTTTTTTTAACGGTTCCTTATTTATTAAATTAAAAACGATTTTTTCATATCGTCGTTTGTTTAAACTGCGGTGGGACCAGATTGGCCACCGGATTCGTGTCCAATACCAAAGAGATAAACCCAACAATCGCATCATCCAAAATGGCCAATATCAATTACAATCTGGTACATCTTCAAGGGTCCAATCTGAATGGTAAATGTAATCATCCGGTGTAACATAATAGCTTTGTCGCGGCGATGGCGCTCGCCGGCCGGCGGGCACGAGCCCCGCCACGTGCCCCATAATCCCCAAACACGAGTTTAACATGTCATTATTTACCCATCCAACTTGTGAAAACATTAGCAGTGATTGCCCGGAACCGACGAACGGCAAATAAATTAAAAACGCCAATTTACAGGGCCGCATCTAGGGCTGCGACGAGGTACTCCGCAGTCCGGTGAGCTTATGTACTTTTTCATCTTCGATATTGCTACAATATTTTTAGGTCCCTTGCAAAAAAATCGACCCTCTTCAACATGGCGTTTTAATAGAAATAGGGTTCACCTTGTGGCCACATTCAGCCCGGCGATGAAAAGGGGTGGATATTAAACCTTTTAATTTACTCTTATGGATTCTGAGGGCAACCCCAATACGATATTATAGCTAATAAGTAAATATATCTCCGACCCTGATTTTTACGCTAGATATGCTCTGCAAACATAAATATGCGAAATAAAAAACGAGGAAAAATTGCAAATCAAACTGAAAATTTTATATTTTTTTAATATATGTTTATTATATAAATTGTATTAATTGAAGAATTGTTCAATAAATATGTTTTTTAATTATTATTTTTAACTTAAATTGATTAGTCACCATAATATATTTCATTTATTGCATATTTATATAGCGTGTTGCCAGCGATCGTCAATCAGCGATACTTGAAAGTAAGTACCAAAGATGTATAAATATAGCATAACTAGACATATTTTATTATTCCAACTTTTCATTCAATTTTAACACATTGCCTACGGGGGACGTGGATTCCACGTCAAAAGCGTATTTGTTATGTCCGGGGCGCGCATAACACACGCTAGCCGACATAAATAATTACTGCTTTCGGATTTATTTATTTTTTTACATTAACTATCCAGCAAATGTTGTAGTTCAAGTAATTTAATTTTCGGCTCAATATCTTTATTAATAAAAGAGTTATGATTTTTTTTTGTAAAAGACGACGTTCCACCAAATTTCGGCGAATGCGCCCCGCCCCAGCGCAAGTTTGACCGCAATTCGCCCCGTAGGCAATGTGTTAATATCATAGATACATTTTATATTCAGCCGCCTTACAGCGTTTACTCTAAATCGCTCCTTTTTACAAAATTCCTTGTCAACCAAAGATCATTGACCTTTATTTCGCTCAGCAATGTATTACAGGATTTACGAAATATCTAAATTGACCTTAAAAATATTATAATTTTGTAGAAAACAGGGACTTACAGGAAACGTTATAGGAGGTTAGAAATTTTGATCTAATAAACAAGAGTTGTCCATCGAAGTCCAGATGAACCTGTATTCTATGGCAGTTTGAAAAGAATCTATAGTCTTTCAGGGGTCTATTAGGAGTCCATGATAATTTTTTAACTTTTTTTTAACTAATATTACTGCTGCATCTTCTAATGGTGACAATATAGATGATTTTAGCGTTTCTAAAAAAAAGGGTGTTACACTACTAAATTTTTCGTACATCAAAACAATAAACACAATTAAAGCTAAGGTTTGGATGAGCTTTATAACAATTCGTAAGTTCGTTTGTAGTCGAAAGGCAATTGTTTCATTGTAATCTTTAAGTCTATAACACAATTGAATTCAAATTTAATCAAGAACTGAAGAATTTTTACCTTAAACTTTTATGCTACAGGTTTTTTACGTCAAAAACACCATTTTTAAAATCAAATGCACCCTTTTGCAAATCAAATACATCTTTTTGCCAATCAAATACACACTTTTACAAATCAAATTGAGCTATTTTCTATTGAAATGTGTATTGAAAAGGGGTCAATTTGATTTGCAAAAGGTGCATTTGATTTGCAAAAGGGTGTATTTAACGTAAAAAACCTGTATTTCCAAAAAAAAAAAGCTCTTTGTTATTTGTCATTCTTCGGCGGACGCGTATAAAGAGCTTCGTGGACCGCCGTTTGTGCATCACTGCTGTAGATTTGAGAAAAAAATATAAGGGGGTCTTAGAAGGGGTCGATGCAGGAAAAAGTTTGGGAACTCCTATAATAAACGATACATTTTTCAGTTCGTGTTGATGAACAGATGAAAGATCTTTTTGATCTTCTAGCAGGACAAAGGTCAGTGTTGTCCAACAGAAATCGTTAGTGGGCCGCATAAAAAACAATTTATTAATAATGTCGTATGTAATTCAACTCCTACTCTCTATGCTAATTCAACCCAATCTCTTTTATGATTTTAAAAATTTAGAGCCAAAATGATATACAATTATTCTTAAGTCATTATTTGTTTTCAAATTTATTATTTTATGTTTCGTACCTATTTAAGCATTTCTTTATTCAGTTTTTGCAAGTATATTTCACCCTTTTGCAAATGAAATTCATCCTTTTGCAAATGAAATTATTTTTTTTTGCAAATGAAATTAGTCCTTTTGCAAATGAAATTAATATTTTGTAGAAGGCTGAAAACTCCAATAGGGCCGCAAACAAAACGAACTGGGCCGCGTATTGGACATCACTGGTCTAAGTATTACAAAAGCAATAAAAATGCCTCTCTGCAATAAATACACGTATATTAATTTTTATTTTTATAATTTAGAAATGATACTGCTGTTTTAAGTTTGTCTTGAGATAAAAAATGTAGAAAAACACTGGAATGTCTTCGTTATTTTTTTAATCTCCAGTAAATTATGAACTCGTTTATGACACTTAATATTAATATTTTGTACAAAAAAAGGTTCTTTATATTTTTAGATAACATTTAATGAAAATTATAAAAAGTATGTACAAAATAAACAATTATTTTGTACATACTTTTGATTTTTCCCATCTTTACATTGATTCCGTTTTCTTATCCAATGAAAATATATTAAAGCCAGATCATAAGATTCGATTATCTAAAAAAAATCCCATAAACCCCACAAAAAAAATCGTCCTACCTGATTTTACTTTGACCTTATTGAGATTATATCATCACACCCCATATCAACACCTGTGTTTGCTCATGGGATCATCGCCCCAATTTCAGCACGCACGCTTGAAGATTGGTTTTATCGGTTCACGTATGAACAGTTTTTTACCACCCGGGACGATAATAATGGACCACGGGAACATACTAGGGTAGCAAGTACACTGCAGTGTTTATTTAATAGCAGGTCTCTGCGCAATCAAGCACTGTAGTACCCAGAAAAAAATATTTTAAAATTATAACCATTAAAAAAAAATGTGCAGCTGGAACCGCTGATTGAAATTGAAAATGCCACTCATCGCTATGCAGGGGGAAAGTCGGAAAATCTATTAAGCGCACGCATCCAATCGCGGAATAGTACTAATATCGAATCGACCAATAGCGGGGCGGCGCTGGGGGGAAGTAGGCGTGGCTAGATAAGTCAAGGGGAGAGGGACGATTCACCTGCTGGTCGTCAAGGTAACAAGGTCGCCGAGTTTATAGGACTGTACTATCAATTTAATGCTCTATATATCATACCTAGAGAATGTAGAGAGATCAATACGGTGTGCAAGATTGTGCAATATATATTCGCATCGAATTAAATTAAATTAAATCGACCCTTAAAGTATCGAATGACCTTAAAGTTGACAGGTAAAATGGTTCAGACTTCATTAATCGCACGTGAGCGGCAGCGCCGGAAAAAGGATGCGACCCTATGTGCCGGAAAGGATCATATGTAATTCTTCCTGTCGATCAGGGATGCAGAATCTATTTTAAAATTATATATTTATAATAAAAAATGAAACAATTGTTATTTTAAAATATAGTATATACGAATTTATTATAGTTTTTAATAATATTTTTTTAATTAATGTAAGATTGAAAACGTTTTCAAATCAGTCACTCGTGATGAACGAGTGGATGTAACTTTAGACGTTGTGGGGTTCGTCGCATGGACGGGGGTAGAAAAAATACGTAGCACTCGGGGGATGGACGGATGATTAAACATCTGGTAATTAATGAAGACGGACGTAGCTACCCTATGATGGTAAATGATATTCAGAACAATTCGAATATAACATTTTAACTCCTCTATTTTTGAATACCAAAAAAAATATATATACGGTAGATAGGTTCAGTAAATTGACCGTGCAAATCGAAACTCTGATATAAAACAAAGTGAGGAATGAGTTTTTTTTTATAAAAAATATAATATCCAAATGTAAACGTATATAGATTTTTTTTATTTGCTGACTTACCAATCCCTAACTTTTTGACATGTTGACATTTATTTCTTGAATCTAAAAAAATAAATACCTTAAATATCATTTCAAGATTTATTTTCATCTTTGGGAATAGGAATAAGTCGCGGAAGGTCATGTTCAGCGAATAAGGAGGATGAGACGTCATAATAGTGTTGGTTTTGGTAAAAAATTCTTTCCATTTATTCCTCAATTCAGAAAAAAAACAGTTATGTAACCTTCAAACATAAATATCAATGTCAAAATACGTCAGGGATAATTGTACAAACCAGGGGCGTACGGTGGTGTTGATGTTGGGTGTGCTATATGTGGAAAAATAAATACAGTTTTTTTTTAATGAATTTTATTATTATTTATACATAAATTTTTCAATGGAACTATACTAAAATGTGCCTTTCTGTTTTATGAGTATTTTTTTCTCCATTGATATTACTTGAAAAATTTATGTCGCAAAACCAAAGAATAGAATTATTGTACAAATAATAATAAAATTCATTAAAAAAAACCTGTATTTTTTTTCCACATTCAGCACACCCAACATCAAGTCCACCGTACGCCACCAAGTACAAACCCGTGGTGGATTTAAAATGACGCTGGAGCAGGACGCTGGAGCAGGACGCAGGAGGCTCCTGATCATTGGGGGCCTCAAAGGGGGCCCTCTAGACGTTAACCATTAACCATGTTTTAGTTGCAAGGAAAAATTCATTATACTTACAAGAAAATTAAAATCTTTAGTTGATAAATTAGACCTGTGGACTAGAAATGTTAAAAACTCACCGCTTGATTGCTTCCCAGCTATAGACTGTAATGGCAACGAAGCAATGCCAAATTTTTCATTAACCTAGCTGTGCCGATGGGGTCTATTTGGGACTCCTAGTTTTTGTTTATTCACGAATAATTCTTTTAATATGAATCTTACGTATTTATTTATAACTATTTGTTTAAAAAAGTATAAAAATAAATAATCATTGACTTTATTGTCCGCAATTGCGAAAAAATAAAAACAACAATATCAGTTTCTGTAGCCACAGGCGCGATGTTTTTTCTCGCTCGCATCCGTAACAATGTGCTAAGTGCGAGTGAAACGTATACCAGTGAAAATTTGGCGGTCGGTCTATTGGTAGCGTGTCCTCAGTGTGCGACGGGACATCGTCGGATGCACGTGTCATTTATGCGTCATATTGATTAGTTAAGAATCCAAAATATCGACTAAATTATGAATATTTTATATTATTTTATACAGATATTGATCAAGATTTTCTTGCGCGTTTGGTTTCGAGCCGCCGTGACGGATCAGTTAGGTAACTTTATCCACATATTAATGTGTTTTCAGTATTTTTTTAAACTATAATTATTTTGTTAATAAAGAGATAATTTGAGTTCATCACTCAGTCTTTGTATTATTATAAGTTTCTTACATGCGGCCCGCACAACATTTTTAAATTTGTATCTGGCCCGTTGTAAAAAAGGTTGCTCATCCCTGCACTAGACTCTCCTCAGGTTTAATATTTTTCTTTATATTTTAAAAAAGCAACTGAAGTTCACAAAAAGATTAATAAAACAATACTTAATTCTTTAAAATAATAATAAGAGTAAAGTTTCCGAGGCCCTCTCGAGGCCCCCAACGATCGGGGGCCTGATGCTCCAGCATCAAAGCATCCCTATGAATCTAACACTGAAATCGATTATAAGAGATGAGAGACTGAATTATTACTAATATCTAATTCAAAGTTATAGTTTAAAAAATATTTAAAGTGACTTATACCACTTTCAAAATGAATCCAATTATTTATATTTTTTAATTAATAAAAAAATTCGTGGGGTTAATTCAACCATGTTATAGTCGGATGAGTTATCGATCCATATTGAATTGTACTCGGTACATCCTGGCCGGTGTTATTGACGGGATTAGGAAGTGGCATCGGGTTTTCCGGTGTCCTCACGCACACACCTGAGGCGGAGGACAACAGCAGTCCACCGATGAGCGAGTAGGTACCGCAACGACAATTATTGTGCACCGGGCAGAAGACAGGACGAGTATAGTGCGATCGCCCAATGAACCGTGATGTGATCTGGCGGCATCACGAGACACCGATCGACTCCGTGTGTGGCATTCCACATCAAATATTTGCACGGTTAATTTGCTCACAAGGCAGTTAACCCTTCGAGTGGCGATGACAAGGTTGCCACTGCACCACTGACATTTTGAGACACAATTTCGTATTTCAAGACAAATTATTATGATAATTCAAAGCTTTGGAACGAATCTAATACTGACACTGCTAAGTGTGTCAATTGTTTTGGATGTTTCCCAAAAACTTTCCTCTTTCCTGACTGGTGAAGCTACTCGATGTTCTTGGTCTTCCGGAACGTTATATTTTATTCGATTAATTGTAAGTCGTGTGGTGGATCTGCCTAAAACTCCTTGCGATGTTGTTTTTGTACTTCTGCTACATTTTAAAATAAATAATGTCGTAAATAAAATGGTACACACGCTAATCCATATGACCTTTGTGCGGCGCACACAGGCGAAGCGCCGCCAAGAGCGAACAATTTTATAATTTAATAAAATGAAATACAATTCTTAAAATTTACATTAAATAATATGTTATACACTAAAAAACTAATAATAAATAATAATAAATAACTTTCAGACTATTTCGATTTTAAACCTGCAAAATTTTATAAGAAACGAATTTTAGATTTACCTAATAGATGGAAAAAGATCATAGAAAATATTGGTAATTATTTTGTATAATTAAGTTTAATAAATGAGTAGATATATGAGTTTAGTTTCATTAAAAAAATACGACATTACATTTGGATCCTTCTAATACAATAGTCATAATTTTTGTATGGTTGTGTTAGTACATTTGTCCCTGAGATCTCGTGATACTTACTTTATTGTTTGTTATTATAAAATACGAATTTTTACTCGAGGGAAGAATGTAGTAAAGAACCTACGTCAAATTTTGGCGTAAGGATGGAATAAAGTGTAGTATTGTGTTGGAAATTGTCGACGTTAATTAATTTTGGGGAGTCTTCTATAAATAAAATAAACGTTTACAAGTGGTACAATCATTTTCAAGAGAGACGTTAAAAGAATCAGGGGCACGCCGTCCATATTGCCAGATTGTGCGTCGCACACAGACGCCGGATAATTAGGGTCGCAAAGCAAAATCGCAAAATAATAATTTATCAAAATAAATTACATTTCTTAAAATCGATACTAAATAATATATAACAATATAAGTGATTGGTAATATAAGTTCACCTTTTCAAGCACACAAGTCGGACACGGGCGCTTATTGAGATTCTGCACACAGGCTAATAAAAAAACTAATCACTTTCGATTGAATGTGAATATTATATTTTTTAGTAATTGCAGATAATTGCAGAAAGGTCAATGATTATTTATAATATTTATTCTTTGGACTTTTTTAAACAAATACAAAAAATTTGTGACATAAGATTTATAGTAAAAGAGTTATTCGAGAAAAATAAAAAAATGGGATCCCAAATATCGGCACCGCCAGGTTAAAAAAAACGACGAAAGATATATGTAGAAAAAGATTATGATTACGCCAAAGGTACAATAAGGCTGCGGACACTAGGAATTTTTAAAAGTCAACGTGTAAAATCTTTAAAGGGAGAGTGCGCAAGAGGGAATTGCATGGATCGAGCTTAACTTCTTCTTACTCGGAGAGTTCTCAGTAGGATAAGTTTCCGTGAATACAACTATAATTACTCTAGTTCAGATTGTGCGGAGCACACAGGCGCCGGAAAATTAAGCACGCAAGAGGGAAAAATGTCAAAATATAAAATAATAATGTAATAAAATGAATTAGATTTCTTAAAATCGACATTAAATAATATATAACACCATGAGTGATTCGTTTTCACAAATATGACTATCCATTATATCGTCTATTCCAGATGTTCCCAATCTTTTTCGGTTTACGGCTCCCTTAAAACATCAGATTTTTCCCGGCTCCCTTAATACGAGATTTTTTTCATAATTGTTGACTTTCTTAAGAAAAACGAGCGCAAAAAGATAACCCAAAAATTTCGAGAATTGGAAATTCCAACAAATTTGCCGAATTGTTTAATTGAATATTTCGCGGCTTCCTTATACGGGGACCGCGGTTTCCTGGGGAGCCGCGGCTCACACTTTGGGAAACCCTGGTCTATTCCCATAACTTCAGATGTCATCACATTCAAGTCAGGGTCATCTCATGCCTTAACAGTGTAATGCATTGTAGCTAAAATAAACACCTTGTTCTATTTTAGATCGTTTCAATTATTCCCATTGATTGCTATTTTAAATTATTGTTCTAATAATTCAAAAATCATCATCATCATTTGCCAGCCACAAGGCTCTCACTCGCTGAGGGCATGGGCCTTACCAAACTCTCGAATGGCAGTGAGGGCTCCCTCTTCGTGTCCATACCACGGGGACCCAAGCCGTCTCGGTATGCGGTTTTTTGTAAAGAGTTACCCTCTCTTGGTCATTGCTGGCATTGGACGTATATCTTCTACCCTGTTGGTATCGGATTTACCCTCTCGACTGTGTCCAGGCAAGTAGGAGTGGGTTTGTCTCGGTATTCGTTTGTTCTCTTCTCTAAGGCGTTATCTGCTTATAACGAATCACGGGTGACAAGTAGCGAGCGACCACACACACACGCACACCTATATAGATACACACAGGCATACATATGCACATCTGAATAAAAACGAGTCTCAAGTAGCCGGTCGCAAGTGATTATTAGCCCTGTCGCGCAATAAAAATCCTTTCATCAAGGGGAAAAACCTCCTCAGAAAGGGGTCCCCTATAAAGTAAGAAGAGGAGCGAAAGTATCGAGACTAGACCGATTATTGGTCAACAGTTTAGGGTTTTCCTTCCCGGGGTATACTCTACTCTACACTCTGTGGTGAGAAATCCGTTAGAGATCACTACTAAAATGAAACCGGACTATACAAAATGTACGCAAATAGCGGGAAAACGTGAATTCCGGATCCATTGTTTTTATGTTGATTTTGTACAAAAAAAGACAGTACAATTAATGAATTCCTGCGCAATTATTTTTTTAAAGTATAGTGCGTATGTGCACTCTACTTATATTTTAATATTTTTTTTAATAATCTAATTAGTTTAGTTTCTATATAATTTATTGTGTTAAGAGATAAGTACAGAAACTAATAGGAGTAAATGCTTCTTTTTTACACGATATTAAAAATTATACTTTTTCATGTTTACATGTTCTACATTTTGGCCTCGATTCTCTCGATTGTGCTCGATCGTCTTGGGATATTTTTTGTTGAGTTTTTGAGTCAGCCCTGCTGTCGACATATGGGTGGCCGATGTCGTGTTCACACCCTGTAAGTCCGGGTTCACATCCCGATTGAACAAGCTCGGTATTGCACTACCGAGATCGGACCGCGCACAAAAAACTGAAGCGTTTCATGCGACACCTGAACTTCGTGTAACCGGCATACTTTGTGAAATGTTTATACCGCGCCATAATCGAACAGCCATTCGATATAAAAGATATGGATTCGTCGCGCAATATTCTATACAAGATTCGTTTTTCCGATTGATTTTTCTATTGGTGTCGCATTACAAAGAAAATTTTCTGGCAGGGGATTTTCCGCTGGCATTCACGCCGCGTACAACATTCTCACATATCACATGCATTTACAAAAAATGATATACATGTTAACCATAACGGCATTAATATGTCTATACATGAACCGTGCACATTATACAGGTTAGAGAAATGCTAATGCGCTCATACACGTCAGCTCATGTGTCTCATGTATGTGTGTAGTGCGGGATGGCACATGTGTATTGCACAGGGTCGGATTGTAACGTTTTTTTTGCACACGAATAAAAATATATAAAAAAATTTAAAAAAATATATTTTTACTAATTAAAAATATTAAATCCAATTATTTAATAAAAAAAATATTCTTATATTAGTCGAATATATTCCTCGTTGGTTTCAGGCTTCTACATTTTACCCTTAATACTTAAATATAATTTTTGACACAAAAAATTAAGCTTTTCTTTACCGTGACTTTACAAAAACTTAATTCATTTGAAATATTTAGACTATTACCCATATTTTATTTTTAAAAACTGATAAATTTGGAGAAAAAGAAATGTTGTTTAATAAATAGCTGATAAAAATATTTTTACTTATTTGTTCGTTTTTATTAGTTAGTGCCTGACATTATAAATATTTAATTTTTTTAGGGACCTCAAAAGGTTTTGTCTAAAAAGTAGATACGCGCCTGTTAATGAGCGTAATTCAATATAAAACAACATCTGTTGACCCTTTTTCTTGAAAGCGTGATGGTATTACTACGTCTTCTGTCTTAAACTTGTAAACTACCTAAAATACAGTCAACCTTTCTATAACGTTTCCTGTAAATCACTGTTTTCTACAAAATTTTATTTTTTTTAAGGTAAATTTAGATATATCGTAAACCTATAATACATTGCCGAGCAAAATAAAGGTCAATGCACTTTGGTTGACAAGGAATTTTGTGAAAAGCAGCGATTTAAAGAAACGCTATAGGAGGGCTGACTATAAAAACATATCGACTGTAGAAAAAAAATATCAAGTAACCTGTTTTGATAAGGTGCGTTTTTTTCTGATTATTATGCATTTTTTAATATGGTTGTTAACATCGCCTGAATGACCGTTTAATACTGAGAGCCCCGAGGGCCCCCAAATAGCAAGGGCCCCAATCCTCTGATCTACATACATCCAAACAAAATGAATTTTATATTTACTTTAAAAGCTAGTTTTAAATGCTAGCTTGACATTTTTTGTTAATACTGTTTTTTACATTGCTAGTAATTTAAAAGAAAACAAGTTAAAGAGTATAGAGTATTTTTTTAAAACTTTAAATTTAAATCTTTTCACAGTAGCGGATTTATATTGATGGTTATGTAGCATCAGGCGCTCGAAAATTAGGGGCCCCAAAGACGCCCCCGATCATTGGGGGCCTCAATGAGACCCTTACTCATTATTTCAGAGAATTTAGATTTATTTTCTTTTTTAAGAGCTTCAGTTGTTTTAGCCAGTTGCAAGGAAATTGTCATTATATTTACAAGAAAATTAAATTTTTAGCTGATAAATTAGATCTGTGGGACAAGAAGAGGTAAAAGCTCACAGCTTGATTGCTTCCCAGCTGTAGACACTTCCTCAAACAAATTTAAAATGTTGCCAGAAGTGCGGAGAACTTTAGAACTCCCTTTCCTTTTATTTTTTAAAAAATCAACTAAAGTTCACAAAAAGTTAAAACAATACTTAATTCTTTAAAATAACGAGTAAAGTTTCCGAGGCCCCCTCGAGGCCCCTGACGATCGGGGGCCTTATGCTCCAGCATCATAGCATCCTTATAAATACGCCAATGAGATCGACTATAAGAGATGAGATGAGTTTTGTTTTCTTCACAACGAACTAAAAACGAATGTTACTGACTCAAATAATATACTAAATTAAGCATAAATTCAAGTAAAAACAAGTGTTTAGCTTTTCTCTAAACTAACATTTATTGCTTTTCTTTATACATATTTGAAATTTCTGGCTTTGATTCTAAAAAAAATATTTAAAAGTATGTACTAGCTAATTAATGTTTATGCGACATGGACAGGGCCGGTATTCCGGCCATAAAACAATAGACAATATTTTTTTTTATTGTTGATTAAATATATAATTGCATTTTTTTGTCGAGTGTGGATAGTGCGGCCCTGCCCTTGGTAACACTATACCCCCGTATATTTTTTCATCGGGGGTAGGTGTTGTTGATCAACCCACCGATGCCTTCTTGCTACAATGTTTTGAAGCCCCCTTTTAGTCAATAGCCAATTATGTCAATCGACAGTTGATTCTTGCTCATCTCCCGGCCGATTTGTCGCAAACTCAAAATTGCTCCAGAAAATTGATATAAATTCAGTGTTTCATTATTTTAAAATCATATTCATATTTATAAAATAATAAAATGTGCAATAAATGTGATATAGATTAATCGACAACCATTCGTGTGTTGTTGATTTTGTGAAAGTGCATTTTACAGCTTGCCGCAGATCGATCATAAACGCATATCACTGCAATTAAATATCCGGGTAATTACAAAAACATTATTAATTATCATACAAATATATATAATTGAACTATGATATTTATATAATACGACCGCTGACGCAAATCGACTTGTATAATTATTTTCCTGAAAACAAAGCACGCGATTCACGTGAAATGGCAACGTGACCCATACGCTGAACTTTTGACATCTTCAGAAATGTAAAGTTCTGATTCTTTTCTCCATTTAATGAAGAAAGTTTTGCTCGCTCTTTTCAAAACGAGCGTCGAACGAACCCAAATAAATATTTTTTCAATGTTATAATTTGTCGCGAGCCTTTGATCTTAATTAACACTGTACCAAGTCACATGTTCAATTTAAGAACGTTAATTAACCGGCGACTTTGTATAATGCGAAAAAATATTATTCAATCTAATACAATAGATCTTATGCAAAAATCAATATTATTATATTGTGGCCGACGTCGGCGTCGATATAATATTATTATATTATATCGACGCCGACGAGCAAAGTCAATTCTAATATATTTTTAAATTTAACCTCTGCCATTTCTTACGCCGATTTTATGAAAAATTACTTAATTATTACGTATACAAATATTTTATTTCTATATATATAAATAATATGTATTGAATCGAGTAAAACCTAATAATTTCATTAGTGATATCTTATTTCTTAATTCAATGTATTTTTACTCTAATTATTTTATTTAAAAAATCGATAATTATGGATAAAAAATAGTCTGTTATGATTGATTTAATGTCACTAAACTAAATTAAAGATAGCATTAAAATCGTATTATATTTACTATACATTTAATTTAATATTAAATAGAAATATAAATTTTGAGCAATTTTGTTTAATGAATTTATCTGATTATTTATTAGAAAACATTTTTTCTCGTCAATATATTAAAATAAATAAAAAAAAAGAATGTACTTCTCAGACCTTACACATAAATTAACCTTCCCTAATCTAAATTTAGACTTATCGTTAAGGGAATATTATTGAATTATGGAATATCAGGTGGTCTCTAAATGAAAAGAAAATAAAAGTCCAATAAAATATTAGTTCAATTATTTTTACCAAAATTCTTATTATCTCGCTAAAATTCAGATATTTATTACAAGTACTATACTACGTTTACACTTTAACGTAGTGTAAACGTAGTATTATCCTCCTCACAAATAAATTTCCTGAACGTAAAAAATGGTAATAATATACGGCAATAATATTAGTAGATTTATGCAATTAAATTGCAAAATATGTCTCTTTAAGGAACTTTACACATAATAATGATGTACTGGTATGATATTTAAATAAACAGTGCCGCGACACACCGATTGAAAAACACTGATATAGGAAATTTGATAAAAAAAAACAAACCCGAATCAAAGTATCATACATTTTTCCAAACTTGTGTTCAGTCGTTATTTGTGATATTTTTTGTGCAACGTTTAGCAAATGTTATGGCTTGTAGGTAACATACATCTTATAACGATAATGTAAGTTAACCGCGACTGTCATGCGAATGTCAATAAATAATTTAAAACATTTCAAACTAACTGAAATAATATTCATATTAATCAATGTCATGGTTTGTAGGTAACATAAATATTATTACGATAATGTAAGTTAACCGCGACTGTGATGCGGATGTCAATAAATAATATAAAACATTTAAAACTAAATGAAATAATATTAATATTAATCAATGTCATGTCTTGTAGGTAACATACATATTATTACGACAATGTAAGTTAACTGCGACTGTCATGCGGATGTCAATAAATAATATAAAACATTTCAAACTAACTGAAATAATATTTATATGAATCAATGTCATGGTTTGTAGGTAACATAAATATTATTACGATAATGTAAGTTAACCGCGACTGTGATGCGGATGTCAATAAATAATATAAAACATTTAAAACTAAATGAAATAATATTAATATTAATCAATGTCATGTCTTGTAGGTAACATACATATTATTACGACAATGTAAGTTAACTGCGACTGTCATGCGGATGTCAATAAATAATATAAAACATTTCAAACTAACTGAAATAATATTTATATGAATCAATGTCATGGCTTGTAGGCAACATACATATTATCACGATAATGTAAGTTAACCGCGACTGAGCTAAGTTAGTACTTGGATAGGCTAATCCTCAGGCGAAAATCTATAAATACTGGGAATTCTTTATGACACTTCAAACAGCCCTTTCATAAATGTCTCCGAAATAAAAAATATCACTTCCCCATCGTTACGATGGATAGATGGCATAACAGAAATATTCCAAAGCGCCATTCATCCATATAAAGATTATTAAGACTCTAAAGATGCAATGGGAATGAGTTTCTTACACTAATATTCCTCCCAGTATCAAACCAATTACAGTTGGATTGAAATGCGTATTATTTGTTTATAATTATTTATTTAACAATGATAGATGGCATTAAATTAATTAATTCCAACGCGCCAAACTACCTATATAAATATTTAAAACATGATCATGTACATGTTGACAACAACGATATCAGAGGCGCGCCGTTCATATGGCCAGATTGTGCGGCGCACACAGGCGTCGAAGCGCCAAGAGGAAAAAGTTTAAAAACAAAAATTAATTCAAATTAATTACATTTTT
This sequence comes from Philopotamus ludificatus, assembly GCA_022495035.1. Lineage (NCBI taxonomy): Eukaryota > Metazoa > Arthropoda > Insecta > Trichoptera > Philopotamidae > Philopotamus > Philopotamus ludificatus. The sequence continues at coordinate 15,566 of JAGXCT010036171.1, forward strand.
TAAAATCTACATTAAATAATATATAACAATGTGTAAGTGATTACCAATATAAGTTCGTCTTTTCAAGCACACCAGACATACAGGGGCGTTTATTGAGGTTCTGCACACAGGCGCCGGACACTGTCGGCGCACCACTGAATCATATCAATGAACATGTTGAAGAGCAGAGCCAAAAACTGAGCTACGATGAGCTTATAGAGCTGCATTGTATTTTACAGCGAGAAGTTGTGGAGAAGAGTTTCTCAGAGGAGGAGAAGGAGGAGGAGGTAACGGCAATAATCTTCTAGCGCCATATGAGAAATGCTGAAAGCGTCTGGAAACTGTTGCAACATAAAAGGCATCACCTTAATAAGACAGTGGCTTGTAAAACTTAACACATTTCAATTACTTACTAGTAAAAAAAGCTTTGTATCATAAATAATAAACTAATTATTTATATTATTTAGCTTGGTTTATTTTGTGATAGAAGAAAAGATGAAGATGATTCAACATTATCGTATTTTATTAAAATTTATATGGGAAAAATTGTTTCGCTCTACGAGTAAGACTCTGAAGCGAAGAATGCTCGTTAAGCGAGGCTCCGCTTTATTTATTTTATTCATTTCCGACATTCCCTCTTAGAACGTAAATTTTCAAAGTCAAATTACATATTTCGTAAATATGTAATATAATACGTTGCCGGGCGAAATAAAAAAAAACAGGATCAATTAAAAATAATGTATTGATTTTTTCTATAACGCAGGTCTTCTATAACGTGGTCCCGATTTCTTCGTTATAGGAGGCTGACTGTATAAGTATAACGTTATTCGCTAGCGTATGATTTAATCGTAATATATTTTAAATTTAAATCGTATCTAAGTTTTGTAAATTCGTAGAACGATTTCGTAAAAATGTGAGGTATGATCGGAAAACACTCGGAGTTTTTGTTTTTTCTCAAAAAATCTTTATTTGCTCGTCCCCTTCGTTAGGAGAACGTCAATCCTTCATGTTTTTTTCGTCTTCGGGAATAGAAAAAAGTCGCAGGGGGCTATCTTGAGACGTCGTTTTTAGCTAAAATATTTATTATTTAGCCGCATATTTTTTGATCGAACCTCATATGTATTTTCCGAAGTGCCAATCGCATACCGACGCAATTTTAACGAATTTATTTATATCGCTGAAAATAAATGGGCAATCGAGTTCGAAGGGACGTCCGTCGAAATCGCTCCGATTCATTTGCTCTTTTTCGTTTCAGACGGCGAAGAGGGAGAGGCGCCGGTCGGAGATGCATCTCGGCATTTTCTAGGGGATGCCGGAGCCGGCGTACACCTCGCACCATGGCCCTCGCAGACCGAGCGAAACGCCAAAATGCGAAATGGAAATCTTGCATGAGCCGCTTGAGAGCGAAACGGAAAGAGACGTCCGGATCGGCGCAACCCCTCTCCCCCTCGAATTTTCGCGATTTTCCCCGCAAATGACGTGCTAGCCGGAAAAGTGGGCGGCGTTTTGTCGAGATTCGTATAAAAAAGCGCCATCGCCATGGAGTCCTGTTATATCCCGAACAACCCGCAGTACGGGCTGTCCCTGGAGTACGGAGCGTACGGCGGAGGGAGCTACAGCGGGGCCCTCGTGCAGGAGCCCTCGGCCGCGCTCTGCTGCTGCGGCCCCTGCGCCCCCTGCGCCTCCTGCGACGGAGCCCTCGGAGGCATCGGAGTCCTCGAGGACGGGCTCGCCGCCGACCTGGGCCCCTGCGGCGACGGCCTGGAAGACTTCAACAGCAAGCTGATCGGCTACAGCGGCAGGCTGGTGGAGTGCGACAACCTGTCGGGGGAGTCCTGCGGCCGCCTTCGCCAGCTCGAGGACTGCGACAACGAGCTGAGGGATTGCCACGGCCACGTCGACGGCGACTTCGACGGCTGCGGCATCGACGGCACCGCGGCGGAAGCGCAGGACATCGGCGCCAACGGCTGCTGGACCGCCGACGACATGGGCTCCTTCTCGCTGCCCTCGTTGGACCTGGACCCGCTGCCGAGTCTGTTCCCCTTCTCGCCGTGTTCGGCCGGATACAAGTGAGTACCGTCTCGATTGATCCCTATCCTCACTATTTCCTCTACTTTAGCTATTTATTTAGAAGTGAAGCGCTGCCCGCGTTTACGACGTTCGGGATAAGCTGCGTCCCGTCGAGGTCCGAAAACTTATTTTGAAGGATTCCTCTCGAACCTGTCGAGACACAGCATCTCCCGAATTGTTATGCACCATGTTCTTCATTATTATTTGTCCATATATTATAAGATACTTTATTTAACCTTTACGTTCCGATGTAAAAAACCTTTTTTGCTTTATTCCCCTTTCACTAATGCTTACAATATAATTATCCTCTCCAAGTTAGTCTAACTCAAAAGGTATATTCGAAATAATACGCATGCACATAGTGTTGTTCTTATTTATTTTTTGTTTGTAGATTTTCTTATACATTATTGAGATGATTTTTTACTAAATGATTAATTAATAGACTAAAATTACAGAACCACATTTCAGTATAATTACCAATGTTTAAGTTTATTTTATGTGAAACCTGTAATTGTTTTCCCTTTACCAGTATTTAGATACGAGGAGGAATGCTTGAAAGGGCACACCGTAGGTCATTTTCAGCATCAAGTATATTTCATTATTTTGTTTTAATTTAATATCCAAAGATATGTTAACACGAATGGAAGTAATATGCGAATAGCTCTTTATGACACTTTTGGGTAAGAATCGCCACATGTTGGACCAAAATTCTGTGATTGATTTCTCATTGAACATATCATTTGCTCCAGAATCATCTTTCAGCTCTAAAAATTCGTCTTGATAATCATCAGGAACTTTTTCAATAGAAAATATAAAGGGATTGCGTACTAAATCTACGTCCTCAGACCCAAGTTCAGAAAAATCGTGGCTGAATTCATTATCCAATGCTTCGAAATTCTGCAGTTTATTCAACTGCCCAAAAATGTCCACTAAATAGACATAGCGCATAATCCATTAACTATTATTTAGCCAGGCCGGGAAGTCCCTTGAACTTGAAAAAGCAGCAAAAAATCCTTTTGAGACATATAGTTGAGAGTCAGTTCTTTTTTGTTCCTAATTTCTTCTAGAACAGAAAATCAGCAGGCGTCGCCAGCAACACATTATAAAGGGGTTAATTTTTTTCTTCATTTTTTCCATTGCGGTCCCAGGTTCTATCCCGTATGTAAATATGAAGAATACCAGACTATGCACTATTTTTATTTCCATTTGAATATGCCTCTGTTTTTTTTAATTAAAAAGTTATAGCCAACGCCTTTTAATTTCTGGCTCATAATTGCTGCTACTCGTAAGTAGAGAAATTCTTCAACCTCTTGATCCGAAAGATTAGCGAATCTGGAGAGCTGATTGCTTCTATCGACTATCATCAGCATGGTTTTGGAAATCGCGACTCCTAGTTTCGATTTCCCGAAATCTTGTTTTAAATTGAGAAGTGTCACCCACAAGACACTTACTCGCTGAGCGCATGGGCCTTACCAGACTCTCTTGATATGCGTTTTTTGTAAAGAATTTTCTTGGCCATTGCTGGCATTGGACGTGTATCTTCTACCACTGTTGATAGTGGATTGGAAGCAAGTGATTATTGACCTGGTTGCGCAATAGCAATCCTTTCATCATGGGAAAGACGTCCTCAAAGAGAGGGTCCCATATAAAAAAGGAAGAGGAGCGAATTTATCGGTCTTCTATTTAGGGTTTTCCTTCCCAGGGTATACCAGTTCGGTGGTGAGAAATCCGTTAGGTACCAGATATACATATTTTTTTCAGAGTATTACAATGCTTTGAGGTTTCCATGCACTCTATTTATTTTGTGTCAACAGAATATAATAATTGTGGTATTATATTGCCTAAATATATAAAAAAATTGTTTTGGGCTTTTTTTAGATCACTTCATATAACTTGAATCCCACGATAATAAAATATGTTTTGCAGGGGGGAACATTATAAAGAAAAGCAGCCTCATGAAGTAGCCGATGTTTTATTGTCTTTGAAGCATGCTGTTGTACATCCCGGAGCCGAAATGGCGCCTCCGTATTCGCAACAAGAAGTTGCTCTACATCATCCTCAGGTAATATTCCCAATATGTTTGACCCAAGCATGGGATATTAGATACTAATGCCATATATACGAATACAGATGATGATGGGTGGACCAGGCTGCTACGACTCGTGCGGTCCTAGCGTCTTTCCGACGATGAGCGTCAACGTTTCAATGAACATGACCATGCACGGATATCCGCCGGATCAAATGTGTCCTCAGGTACGTAACTTTGCTCAAACACTCGACTCAATTATAAATGATAACGTTGACAATGCTTTTGCAGATGCAATGGGGACAGAACCCGTCCACGCCGCCGGTCATGTATGCCCAAAACCAAAGTGTCCTTAGTCCAACACCGTATCCAGGATCTGCGACGTACTCGTTCACCGCTGACTTTCGACCGCCGAATCAGTCAGATCCGCTCATAACGGCCACGTCCTCGTTTAAACCCATTCAGATAACGTCCCAGAAACCGAACCAGAATTACAACTTGTTCACTCAAAAGCCTGGCCAAACAAACTTCACCAATCTCAGCCAGAAGCAGATCAATTTCACCAGCCCAAACGGCAACCAGATCAAGACCAGGTCTTCCACGAAGCTTCAAATAGCTTCCGAGCACCATATGAACGGGAACAACGTTCCCAGTTATCAAATACTGGGAGGACAGAATCAGAATAATTTAAATACTCACGGATTGGGATTTGGACATTTGAGCAATGGGATTAATGTGCATAATGGCATATCGCCTACGGGGGGCAAAGTGCAGATTGGTGAGCTGAGTGGATGTTCAGAGTCAGAAGACGAGCAGAAGCCGAATTTGTGTAGGATTTGTGGGAAAACTTATGCCAGACCGAGCACTCTGAAGACACATTTGAGGACTCATTCTGGAGAGAGGCCTTATAGGTATACATAATTATACATTATCCAGTAATCCCATAAATAATGTCGTTTTTTAGTAGATTTAGAAGAATTTAACTTTATACTCCCCATTTTCAGTAATACCATTCTCCCAACACTGTAGTAGTTTTTTATGCCATACCCATTAAAAGAGTTTTGAAGGTTAGTTTCAAGTACTTCATAGGATTTGTATTATTTTCCAACAATGCAACTTTTGCAAGCTTCATAATAAATAATTATTTGATGGAACAAGGCTTGGAGTTTGCGGGGAATGCAGTGGGTTTTCCAAACCAAGCTTCTTGATCTTCTCATAATTGATTCTTGTTCTATGAGGAGAAGGTGCTCACAGCAGCTGGCATCTTCCAAACTAAAATTGCCTTAACGAAATTTGGAGAACCATTATTAGTGCTTTTTATATATTTAAGACCCTTTCATCATACACTTCCTTATTTCCACATTCTTTACAGCATTTGCTGTATATACCGAGTGATATTTATATTCAATTCAATTTTAACCAGTGCCGGATTTCCCATAGGCGCATAAGACGCGCATCTGGGGCCTCATTAATCCATGGGGCCTCAAAGCTCACCTCTTAAAACAATTTTTATTTATTATTTAAATTTATTTTTTTCATAGCAAAATTAATTAATAATTAAGCAGTATTCCCTAAATTTAAATAACAAATTAATAACGTCAGCTATGGTATGTTTTTCATGGGGTTTCCCTAACGGTCATATTTCGAATCATATACACTGACTATTCCGCAGATTCAGGCGCGTAGCTATCTTAACCCTTTTTAAGGGCAAATTAATTATTTTGGATTTTTTTTTTATTTACAATACAATACTTATTGCCAATAACAATAAATAAACCAAAGAACGTTCTCGACAACATATTACAGTACTAAGGGTGACATTTCTATGGGCGACTGGTTAATATATTAACCAATTTCAGCCCTATAAAGGGTTAAGGCAAAAAGATGAAAAGTATCGGGGCCCTCGACATACAGGTCCTCGGCCCTCATGAGGCCCCTGCATTTTTCCGGAAATAATAAACATTTGTAACATCGAGATCGCTAATATCGATCATCGAGAAGCTAATAAAAAAAGAAGAAACAGAGGAAGCAATAAAAATTAAAACGTTTAATTTTGTTTTTCTTTCTATCTTTTTGTGAAATCAATTATGTATCCAAAACATTGCAAATTGATTAAATTAACGTACGCTTAAAAAGCACATTATAGTGAAAATATTTTAAGGGTTAGGGGGCCAAAATTAAATTGCGCCTGGGGCCTCTTTATTGCTAAGTCCGCCTCTATTATTAACGTCTTAGAAAATATTCTGAAAAATCTTCATTGAAAAGGCTTCCAAAATAAATCAATTCAATTGATCTTATCGACAAATTAAAAAATTAACATATTTGAGGTTAAGCGCAAATGATTTTCGTAATAAACAAGATAGCGTCCGTGCGTGTTATTTTTAAATCAACTGACAGCTACCGTAACAACAACAAATACGGCCATCATATGTATTATAATAAAATAAATCATTTGCGAATCACTACAATTGTGTTATTAATTATTAATGTTATTATAAAAAATGTTTCAGATGTGCTGATTGTAATAAGAGTTTTTCGCAAGCGGCAAATCTTACAGCGCACGTTAGAACGCATACTGGTCAAAAACCTTTCAGGTACATATTGTTTTATATAATTATGTTTAAAAACTGTAATGTTATTGATTTGTTTATATATATTTCAGATGTCCAATATGTGATAGACGATTTAGTCAAAGCTCTAGTGTGACGACTCACATGCGAACTCATTCCGGCGAAAGGCCGTATAGGTAAATAATAATCAATATAGCTATAAATCTACGATATTGATCTTGATTTTTATAAATTATATATTTTATTTAAGATGTCGCGCTTGTAAGAAAGCATTCTCTGATAGTTCAACGCTCACAAAGCATCTGAGAATACATTCAGGAGAAAAACCATACCAATGCAAATTGTGTCTGTTGAGGTATTTATTAAAAAAATCAGATATTTAAAAATGAACATTGATTAATTTAATATATACTTTCAGATTTTCTCAATCGGGAAACTTGAACCGCCATATGCGAGTTCATGGAAGTAATGGTGCTTTACTTGGATGACAGTACGGTCATCCATACGGGCATTTAGCAGCAGTTTACTTTTGAATGGAATGCAATCAACCATGACAAATGTTAATGAATACGCATGCTCTGTGATCGTGTTAAATTACACCGATGGATGAACATTTTTTTATAAAAAAATCTATGAAAATCCAGCTACTGCGTTCATATATACATTTCACAAATCGATGAAATTATTTACGTATATTATAAAATATGCTGCGATTCAGCAAATTAATATATATAATAAATAATAAGTTTTTTTAATATTGAACATATTTTTAAAAGTGTTTTGGCATAATGCTAAGTGAATAACAAATGATTTGAATCGTATCTTGCATGCATACGCAATTAATAAATCATTATAATAAATAAATAAATTTAAACAAGTGTTAATAATATAATAATGTTCCAAGTGTCTTAAAGATGTATAATAAAATATTTTTCAAGTGATTATATGAACTTAAAAGGGTTAAACGATACAACGTCTCAATATGTAAAATGGACAGAGTCTTATTGTTAATTAAAAATAATGGTTATGTGAATATCCTTACAAATTTTGTACAACGACTTGTAAACACTGTATTTTTTTTTGTAAATAGCATGTATGTATATTGTAAATATTTATAACATTGTTGTTTGTACAATGATAAAGAAATCTAGTCATCTATATATGTGTACAATGAATATATTGGATAAAAATAATGGGTCTTTCATTTATTATCAATCTGATCTTAACCCTTTATGTAAGGGTAATGGGTGATCAAATTAATTATTTTAGATTTTTTTTATTGTTATTGACAATACTTTTGTCAATTCAACATTTCATGGGCGCTCATAGAAATATAGACCTTAAAGGACTCGTTAATATATTAACCAATTTCAGCCTTTGCCCTATAAAGGGTTAACTACAGTCAACTATCCGTGACTGAAGAATAATATTTTAACAAATCCTATCCATTATCCTAAACTTGATCATAATAATTTAATTAACAACCATAATATAAATGGTGTATAATATGATTTATTTCAATTTTAAAATAATAAGATTTATATTTAATTAGATTACCGATCTTAATGATAAGAAATATAAAATATAACAGGTGACAATTAACCGTTTTCCATAATTAATGATTTAAAAATCATTATTTAATTTAGATTTTACAATACATTAAACAGCTAGTTAATTTCTTTTGATGATTAACTTATGATATAATTTATATTAACAAAATCATAAATAAATAAGTCCCAAACAATCATGATGATTTGTATTAAGCAGTTTTTAAATCTAAAAAAATAGTTTAATATTTAAATAAATATAATAATATTTTTAATGAATAATTTCATTTTCTAACTAAAAATAGTGTGAGTCTTGCAAATGATTTCTCTTTTGAGCCGAGTATTAGGCGCGTTCGCAAAACCGCCGACGGATTCGCGAACGCGTTTTCATAACAATTGGTGACAGCTGTCATATTTCGGCCTGCCACACTTGTCTCGGATATATCCTTGACAATTTGTCCCCGAGACGACCGTTCATTGTGCATATTGTTTATAAATAATTTGACAGCTGTAAATTCAGAAGAATATTGAGAAAAATATTATTTAGTTTTATTTGTGGGCGTTTACAATGCCAGCACGTACGTACTCATCCTTATCTCACAATATAAACACCTCCATATTTTTAATATCAAGAAATCAATTGATAAAATCGGATTTAAAAATGAATCATATTTTTTCTGGCAGCCGACTGCATTTATTGCCGTGATGCATTTATTTTTTGTGCATCGAAAGAAAACGGTATTTTTAAATAAACACTATATGAATTTTTATTGAATATTTAATCGTTTTATCTAAAAAATACACAACCATGTGCCAATAATATATCAATCGGATAATTAATAATTATGATAAATCGGAATAAATTATTAATAATGTGATTATTGTATTTTCAGGTATTCATTTATAAGCTATTAGTACTGCTGAAATAAATGGATTCTGACACAATGCGATCCAATCTACTCGTAACCAACTTGTTCAAGCAGGCGATCGAAGCGTTTGCCATCGCCGATTTGAACAGTTCGATATTTTACAAAAATTTCGAAAAGCTGAAATCTATCCTGGACGAGGTTAGGGCGGACCACGTTCGTCTGGACTCGTCGTTCAACGACAAAACCGTATGGGAGAGCAGCGATAAAGCTCCGTGTACTTACATAGAAATATTTCAAAATCAAAACTTCAACATGAGCATATTCGTGCTGAAGCCCGGCTTCACTATGCCGCTGCACGATCACCCCCGCATGTACGGCCTGCTGAAGGTCCTGTCCGGAACCGTCAGAGTCACGAGTTTCAACCGATTAGACACGGACAGTAGCATCAACGAATGTAGCGAAAAATCGTTTTTGGCCGAGATTAGCGACCAGAAGATCTGCGACAAAGAGTCCGAGAGCTGCATACTAACGCCGGATACGTCGAACTATCACGAAATTGAATGCATCGACGGTCCGTCTGCGTTTTTAGATATACTCGCCCCGCCGTATTCGAGTTACGTGAAAGACGCCAACGGCGATAGAATATGTCATTATTACAAAGTGCTGCGGCGAGAGAATTCCAATCTCGTTCAGCTACTGGAGATACCGGCGCCAAGTTCGTTCTACTGCGATCAAGCCAAGTATCTGGGGCCCGTACTGATTTAATTTAGTTCATAATGGATATGTTATCGGTGTATCGGAGACTGCCAGCTGATTCGTAATTAAAATATATACAGATTGGCGTCTGTATCAGTTTTTTTACTTCAAACTATACGATTGAATGGGAAAAATACTGAATGTATTGTTTTCATCGACAGGTTATCCTCAACTTACGACTGAGTTACGTTCCTGTATAGTAAAACCTCCAAATAATATATATATATATATATATAGGGAACGAGAGAGCTCACCGGTGTTCTATTTCTATGATTTTTATTGTCTGTCTTATTTAATTATATATACTATATATACATCCTCACGATAACTATGACTATAATATTTTTATAAAATATTGCATTATTGTATATTAGTCGTCGATAACGACGGTGAAATAATATAAACAAAAATATTGTGACAATATTGTGGTAATTTGTCATAAGTGCGAGTCGTTGTAAGTCGAGGACTACCTGTACAAATGTGTATCTCAATCAATGAGTTGCAAACAGTGGCAGATTTAGCACTCGAGAGGCCCCAGGCGCAATTTAATTTTGAGGCCCCCCCCTTCAAAATATTCGCACACGTTTTTTTTTACTTTATTTGAAATGTTTTGGATACAAAATTAATTTCACTCACTCAATAGTATTGCTGATGAATATTTTCAAATTTAAATTATCCCAAAAATTAGTTAAATACATTCTCTTTATTGATTATCGTCAGATTTAATGAATATTTGAATGCGATGTCGGTCCCTGCCATCCGGAGGGCATTATGCCATCTTTGCTAGTCCTGGTCCACTGCCCAGGCCTTCAATTATAGCAAGAGTTTCGATGATTGCCCTTCCGGATTCTCAGGATCTTCTAATAAGGATCAGATCGCCATCTGTAAGCCAGGTGTTGAGCAATCGTGGAATCTTCCGGTGATAGTCATGACACCGAATTGATCTGGACAGTGTCTGATTTAATTGAGGCCCCAAGCGCAATTTTGAGGCCCCTCAAAATATTTTCACTACTCCTACCCCCCATAATATAAATTCTACACGCATCATTTTTTGACTCGAGCTGCTGCCTTAAGGTAGCTAAGCGTCTGAATCCATGGATCACAGTCTGCGGAATAATTAGTGCATATGGTTCAAAATATGACCGTTAGGGTAACCGCTTGAAAACCAATAGCTGGCGCTATTAATTTTTTAATTCAATTTAGGGTATACTGCTAATTCATTGTTTTCTTTATTATGAAAAAAAAAAATTTGAAGCCCCCTGAATTAATGAGGCCCCAGGCCTTTTTCCTAAGAGAAAATCTGCCACTGATTGTAAACCACTATTGCGTTGCGGAATATGATAAGATATCATTCATAATGATATATTAATATTATTTCTGTATATATTCGAGTGGCGAGTGTTATTTAAATTATTTTACGTTTAATATTAAATTTGTATAAACAATATCGAGGCGGAGACCATTTTTATATTTAAAAAATGAGATAAAATCTCATTATAAATTAAGTAAATGTTTATATCGATATGATTCTTATCATCGTATGGATTAAATTATTCGACTATGCCATGTCTCTCGCATTCCTTGGCCAGTTATTAACCGACAATGTATATATAACGACTCGTGAGCGGAATAATCTCCTCCGCAATTTATAAACTCGTCACCGTAAGCCAATATTTATTAGTAAATAAAACCTTCGCCCCAATCAAAAAGAGATTCATAGATTGCTTTATAATAAAATGATTGAGAAATACTGTCCTTCCCGTTATCCTTCCGCTTCGTAATAAATACCATATTTCATAATCGCGAGTATTAATACATATCTATGTTATTGTACAAATGTATCTATCGAAATTTATAACAGACCGAGCGTGAGCCTCGTTCCAACGTATGTGTTTCATACGTTTTATCGTAATTTATTTAAAAAATATATATATAATCTATAATGCTTAATTCTTTTTATATTCAGATAATATTAAGTGTTGTAGTGTTTCATTGTACGATGAAATTATGTGATAGATCCATGTTGTAATGACAAAATTATTATAAATAATCCATAGTTATTGTTTTTTTTTTTTTTTGTACGCGTCTCATTAGGAAATGTCCTGCGACGGCTCCGGTGTTAATTCTTATGTGTAATGTCATTATTCAATTTAACATATTTTGTCATCTGTAAATTATGACTATCCCCATTGTGAGCCATTACATAATTTGTATAAATAAAAAAAAAATAATCATAAATTATTTGATAATTTATTTCATGAGTGTTTTAACACCTACCGCGTTTCTAGATGTATTATTAGTAAGAATTTATGGGATATATTGTATTAAATTTTTGAAGCAAACACTGTTGGTTTTTATATTTATTTGTAATTCCTAAAGTTTTATTATAGCTCTCGTAAAACGATAAAGGAACTATGAGGCAAAATAACTATGCCTATACTCATTAAACAAATCGACGTAATTGATATATTTTCTTGAGCCCTGGCCTCATCCAACACCCTTCTCCATTTTATCCGGTCTGCCGCTACGTCGCTCCATTTTCCGGTAAGTTTCAATGATGTAGTATCACTCTATACACAGTCCAATCACCTCAGCCTTGGTCTTCATATCCTCCGGGGACAGGAAGGCTTGCTAACCATAAGCCTTTTCGGGGGCTGACTGTCCCGCATCCTTGACACGTGCCCGGCCCAAATATTAGTCTCAGATTTCTCCTCTCCAGGATGTCCAGTTGTCGCTCATTTTGTTTTGTCAAAGCCCAACATTCAGATCCGTATGTTAGGACGGGCCAGGTGAGAGTCTTATAGAGCTTGAATTTGGTTTTCTTTGAGAGGAATCTCGACCGTAGATGCTGTTGAAGTCTGAAGTAGCACCGGATTGCCACCATGGTTCTTCTTCGTACTTCCAAATTGGTTTCATCGTTATTTGTTATAAGTGAGACGAGATATGTGAACTCCTGGACGGCCTCGAAGCTGTAATCTTCGACTCTTGGGGGTTCAAGGGTTCGTCCTTGGCATATAGGCATTTATTTTGTCCTGTTTCCAATGTCCTGTGATATATAATAAAGAGTGTAAAATCGTGATAGCTGTGATACGATTGACCGGGAATTATCGCGGCACGGACACAAAAGGGGAGCCATCACTTCACGTGTGAGATTCAGGTTTATTTGGCCTTGACACTCATCGAGTGAGTGTCTCAGGATTGGCAAATGATGATAACGATGATGATATCCACATAGTTGTGCAAATGGCTAAGCAAAATAGCTTTGGTTACCGGAAAGTTTCCGAAAGAATCTCTCTCACATTTGGCGGAAGAAAAAGGGCAACTCGCACAGTACAAGGTGGTTATGTACCGCGCCAACCAACAGCTTGAAGAAGTGCTTTGCTAAGTAGATCGACCTTTTTTCTCGAGGGTTACATACCCCAGGTAGCCCTGTACCCATGCACTGGGGTATAAACTTGGTTGGAATCCAAACTCCCTCGTGTAGAGATATCTTAGAAATTTCTTCTGGATTTTCTCTAATCTGAGTGAACTCGAGGGGTCAAAAGGCGTAAGCAAGCTCGAGCAAACTAAATTTTAACTTGGAATCAAACAAAATACCCTGATCTTTAATAAAATTTATGCAATCCTCAAATACCTTTCCATTTGAATATTATACCTTCCAATGAAGCTGTCCATGAGATCGACCCCATGTGAGCATTGTAATCCTTTGTTATTCTAGAATACGGAATGTTTATTTTCATTTTTCTTTCTTGTCATATCTATTAATATATTTTTATATTGAGTGAAGATTAGTTTGCTCTACAATCTTATCAATCAAATCGCTTGTAAACAAATGGTTTTTTTTATATGTGTGATAAGTTGAGCATTCTACTGAGAATTTCCTCTAAATATATATATTTTTTTTTCTTTCATAACAAATGACGTAGGCCGCTCTCCTAACTACTCCCATTTCTACATTTTAAGTTCTTTTTATTTTATGCAGCTTATTATTATGTATTTTATTTTTCACTGTCACATATACAGTTTTTTCACGTCAAATACATCCTTTTGCAAATCAAATGCATCCTTTTGCAAATCAAAAATGCATCCTTTTACAAATCAAATGCACCCTTTTGCAAATCAAATACAACTTTTCACAAATATAAATAGAATATTCTAAGAATAAAAATAGTTATTCATGACATACTACCAAAGTTTGGTTGATATTTTGAATTTTTCTATTAATCAATATGACTCGTAAATGACACGACACCCGGCGATGTCCTGCCGCAGACTGAGAACACGCTGCCGGTAGACCGACCGCCAAATTCTCGCTGCACGTGTCACGTTTCATTCGCACTTGACACATCGTACCGGATGTGAGCGAGAAATAAACATCGCACCCATGGTTTATAGAAGCGAATATTGTTGTATGAAAATAAACCCCCAAGCGTTTTAAGTCAGGATATTGATGAATTCTTCATAGAAACGCATATTATCGTCTTTTTTCTTCACAATTACGGATAATAAATGTCATTGATTATTTATAACATTTATTCTTTAGACTTTTTTAGATAAATACAAAAAGTTTGTGACATGTAGGATTATATTAAACGATTTATTCGAGAAAAATCAAAAACTTGGGGGTTCTAAAGAGACCCCATCGGCACGGCTAGGTAAAATACAATACGAAATGTTAAAAACAGATTTAATATAAATAAAAGTTTATTGTCATGATACAATTATAAATTGGTAACAAATGTTTCAACAAAATATATTTATAATCATATGGCTACATTCGATATTATGTATGTATATAAAAAAAGACGCGTGTTTCAATAACAATAAATATTTATTTTAATTTAAAATACAATCAATTAAAATGACTTTAGAAATTGATAACATATTAAAAAAATTAGGTAACAAATGTCGTGATGAAAATATGGCATCGTTGAACAATATATAGAATATACGATTCAAAGGGTATCGGTATATCAAACGCAATATTGAACTTATTGATTCGATCATAATAATTTAAATGGGCATAATAAAATCAAAGCGAAAGTCTCGATACAATAATAATTTAATAATTTAACTAATAAACAAAAAAAATACTTGTGAAATTAAATGCAATAATCACAAAAATCAAATAATATTGCGAATGCTTTAAATAATAATTTAATAAATCAATTAAACGTAAATTATTTACACGCACGGTTACATTTTTTTTTTTTTGAGTTTATGCAATAAAAAAAAACAATTGGACGATTCCTTGACTTTATAGAGAACATATATGAGTGTACGGAAAATTTACCCGTCTCTGAACTCGTTTCAAGCATCCGAGTAAACACTGTGCATATAAATCAACATAAAACATTTGTGAATCAAATAAACAACTAAATAATGTGGCTTACGACTACGAAATATTATTTTTTTTTAACCAAAAAACAAGTAGGTACAATTTTACATCTTTGGAAACTAATTTGTATCACAATCGACTACATTAAAAAACAATAAGTGTTGTTCAATATTAAACATTTCAAAAAAATAAACCATTTATTCTCACTAAATCCTATTATATAAAATTTATAATTTTCAGTACCGTTTATATGAGCATGAAAACTTATTGTACTGCGAATGGAAATGATCTCATAGAGCGTTTAATCAAACGTTTAAAAATATATATAATTAAACAAAATACTGACAAATATGGCCAATTTCACAAAAATACAAATCAACGACTAATACCGAAATTCGCTAATAAGCAAGTCATATACACGTAAAATTACTGGTAACTAAAATCTCATATAATTCACTATAATAATTATCATAAATTGATTAAAAAAATATATATTTTCTTATAAAAATAAAACAATTTATTAACAAAAAAAATAAAACGGTCAAACTAGCATTTTAATTATTCAACATTCAATATATATATATATTTAAATCAGTGCTATTATTATATTTGGAATTACGTTTTGAATATTAACATTTTGTTTACAAATCACAACGTTTATGGCGATCATACTCAATCAACGACACGTTTAATATTTATCTCAAATAATAACATGACTAGACAACATGTCCTACTCACACATGTGTCGACGTGATCATAAGTTAATCTTAAACTTAAATTTAAAATATATTTACACCTTTCCCTAATATTCATTGATTTATGGAATACAATAAACTACCAATGTAGAAGATAATCATTTAATTTTAAAAAAATATATTTTAGATAGGGATAGAGTATTTTTCATTCTGAATTTAATAGCACAAAATATACAAGAGTACAATAAAATATATTTACGATAGAACCTCGACTCTGTGGAAAGATGCGGACGTTACCTTAATTAAAAGAGCGGGCAAAATGTGACCTCTGATTATAGACAAATCAGTTTATTTTCATGTATTGGAAAGATGATGGAATACAGTTAACCCTCCTATAGCGTTCATTTTACAAAACGCAATATTTTCAAGGTTAAATTAGAATTTTCGTAAATATATTATTAACACTTTGCATTGGCGATTGTATCATATGTGTATCATCGGGGCCCGCAAAGGCGTTAAGCGGCCCGATTGATCGCATTATATACATCATATTACGCACCAACCGTTTATGGCGGTGGAAACAGTGTAGATCAATTATTTTCTATTGATCTGAATCTGAAACGCGACTCATTGAAATATAATAGATTATATTTCAATATCACGAATAAAAAAAATGCTAATGTTATCACCAGTAATTTGGTCCGGCCACGATAGTGTTAATGTGCATTTTAAATATGTATGTGCACTTAGAAAATATTTGTCAGCAGCTGTTTGTCTCTTTACCTCGCTAGGCGTGTTCTGTTCTTTTTTGGTAATTTATATTTAGCTTTTTATTATTTATTCATCATTTGCTAAAGCATTTTAAAAAATCAACTAAAAAAACCGTCCCTTTGAACTCCCCTGGCACATCTGTTGCGAATAAAAAATTGGAAAAAATATGTTAGGCCAAAATCCCAAAGAAAATTAAAAAAAAACGTAACCCCAAATTTTGTATGGGTGCCTCACTTTTTATAGCATTTTTTTCTATAGAGTGGTTTCTATCTGAAAGCTATAGAAGAGTTGACTGTAATATGTTCCAACATATAATCATCAGGAACTGAAACTAGTCTCCGACGAGCAACATGGATTTCGAGCATGGCACTCTGCAATGCATCAGCTTCTTCGAGTCGTCGAATTTATACACAATGGTTTCGAGAAGGAACAATCCACTAGTGGAGTATTTCTGAACATCTCTAAGGTCTAATTTATAAACTATTTAATATGGGCTAAACTATTTTATCCTTTAAACTCGAGAATTGTTAATCTGAACCACGACTAAGCGAGGCAGGAGTTCCTCACGATTTATGCCGATGACACGGCAGTACTGCCCAAATCCCCATTGATGACCTGCGGGACTGGTACAAAAATAGAGATTGAAGAGAAATACGACCCTCTCAACGGAAACCATGACGTGTATGCAAAAAAATAAGAGTAAGGAAATAATCGTTAGCCTTAAGGTTCTATCGCAGTTATTAAAAATATACAATAACGGATTTAAATGTAATATAAAAATTTAATAAAACATCATTAAAACTCGTATGAAGGAACGATGGTGTTCGATCGATCTCCACACGTATAATACTTTTAATTGGGTGTTACGTTAACACGTTTTTTTGGAGGAGGCGTAGGTGGTTTTTTATCCTTATTTCCATATCTATTCTTATGCAACAGGTGGTTCGGCGATCGGCCCGAGTTATAAAGGAACGAGCCCCTCGGAAACATGGGCGTCGTGACCGTATCGTAATTCTGCCTTCCCATTATGGGAGTGACGTTATTTGAATTATCCATGTGCGCTCCGATCATGTTGAAATTTATGGCCTGATAATAACTATCGTCTTTGGGATAGACGGTCGGCGGCGAATAATTTGTATCGAACTTGACGGTTTTTTGTGGCAACGGCGGTGGGTCGTCGTCCGTGCTTATGTTGGAATCTGTTCCTGAAACAAAATTCATTAGCATTTCCGTTCTCGGTATTCGTTCATATAAATATATGGCTAATTAATCCGGGAGCATAATAATAATAATTTACAAACCGGCGGAATTCCTGTTCGAATTAGTCGTGCTCTGTAACGATTGCCGTTGCGAAAGCCGCTTCTCCTTTTCAACTTCCGAACGGAGTGGTCTCGTCGGTATTAACTGTTAATATATTTACAATATGTTATTTAAGCATTATGTTAGGTATTTACAATGTAAAACGTACTTCACTTACTTCTTGACTTAATTCGACTATGGACGAGGGGCTGACTACGTCGGAGCATATCGAGTTGGTTTTCCCTCTGTTGTTGACCTCGAATGTTGGCAAACCGTCGGTGTACCATAGAGAGTTCGGAGTTTCAGGAGTCATTAGACTAATTTCACTCTGCTATTTTATCAAGACAAATAAATATTAAACATAAGACGGATATGCATACATACATAGCCCTGGTCAGAAAACGATTTAAATTTAAATAACCAGTGTCATAGCTTGTAAGTAACATACATATTATTACGATGATGTAAGTTAGCTGCAACCAAACTAAGTTGGACAGGTTGTATGTAAGTGGTAGAGACCCATAACCTCTAAATGTTTATAAACTTAAGTATTATATTTATGTAGGTATTTGGCGCGTTGGAATTAATTAATTTAATGCCATCTAATGTTAATAATTATAAACAAATATAATAAATTTCAAACTTACTGATATAATATTAATGTTAGTCAATGTCATGACTTGTAGGTAACATACAGTTTTTTTTACGTCAAATACACCCTTTTGCAAATCAAATGTATCCTTTTACAAATCAAATGCACTCGTTTGCAAATCAAATACAACTTTTTACAAATCAAATACAACTTTGTGCAAATCAAATTTTAAAAAGTTAAACAAATATTTTTAAATATATATTCCAACTAAATATAAGTTTTTAGATATTTATTTAGCATTTTTTAGAAAATAACTTTAATATTTTTATCCGGAACGATGTGCCG
This sequence comes from Philopotamus ludificatus, assembly GCA_022495035.1. Classification (NCBI taxonomy): domain Eukaryota; kingdom Metazoa; phylum Arthropoda; class Insecta; order Trichoptera; family Philopotamidae; genus Philopotamus; species Philopotamus ludificatus. The sequence goes on from JAGXCT010036171.1 coordinate 34,423, forward strand.
AATATCCAGAAAGTGATTTTTCAAATTTCTATACTGTTAAAAAAACGTAATTAGTAGGAAAACGTAAATTCGGGATTAGAATCGCAGTACTAAATACAGTGGAAGCCTTTTTTTTACGTTTTTAAAGGAACTGATAAAAAAACATAATTAGCGGAAAAACTTTAATTCGAGGTACTAAATAGGGTGGAATCCGTTTTTTACGTTTTTGAAGGAACTGGTAAAAAGCACGTAGTTAGCGGGAAAAAATAAATTGGGGGGGGGGTACTACATAAATACAGTGGAACCCGTTTTTACATTTTTCAAGGAACTGATAAAAAAGTATATATATTGAAAAATATTTAATTGCTTAACTTAATTTTTAAAAGGGTCAATTTGATTTGCAATAATATTGTATTTAATTTATAAAAAGTTGTATTTGATTTGCAAAAGGGTGCATTTGATTAGTAAAAGGATGCGTTTGATTTGCAAAAGGGTGTATTTGACGTAAAAAACTGTAGTACCTGGATAGGTTAATCCTCCAGCGAAAATCCATGAATTCTTTATGACACTTAAAACAACTCATCCAAAAATGGCCACAAAAAAAACGAAATATCACCTCCAGATAATTCCCAGCCACAAGATAATCCACAAGGCATCAAAGGGGGTTACCGTTACCGAGGAGAACTGCTTCTATTTGGAAGGATCAAGACATGTGTATACCATAACCAGTGTCATGACTTGTAGGTAACATACAAAATATTACGATAGTGTAAGTTAAGCGCGATTGAGCAAAGTTAGTACTCGGATAGGTCAGCCTTCCGATGAAAACTATGAATTATAATATACTACACTATTAATAAGTGGAAGAGACTCATTACCTAGGCATGTTTATAAAAATATTTATGTAGGTAGATTCCGAAACTAACCAGTGTCACAGTTTGTAGGTAACATATCTGTTTAATATGTTACCTACAAATCTGTATAAGCGGATTGTAGCAATAATAATTAGATGAGGCTAGGGCCACATGATCAAATAAATAAATAAATAACATGACTCTTTAATTCTGTAATATAATCGTTTTAGGTCAAGCAATGAAAAGAAGAGCTATAAATATGTTATTTTTTGACCAGGGCAGTAAATATAAAAATAAAATAGCAAACTTTTCTGTTTCTCTGCTTTTTCTCTTTTTCCTTTCGTTGTTTCGGCAATGTGAGAATTGAAGTCGACCTCGATGCCATGCTCGAATATCTAAATATCGGATTATCGCTCATTCCGGTGCTCGCCCTAAATATTTCATTAAAAAAACACGATAAAAAATCAATTATTTAAAAATATATATCGACAAAACGATAAATACCTGTTGGTTTGTTTAATGAACGGCGATGTAAACGTCGTCCTCAACGATGAATTATTTTTAGCAAACGATAATCCGAATCTGCTATTTAATAAATAGTAATAAGTGGCACGTTATATGAATATAATTCATTTATAGCAACTTACTCTGATGCATTCGTCGTAGAAGATAATCCCGACCATCGGTTATCGCTGTTACGAGTACTTTCCAATCCGGATATACGTCGTCGCATGGTCACGAACGTCGTATCTTTATCGATATTGTAAGTCTGTAAAATGTGATCATGTTAAGCCCGGTAATTTAAAATAATCAGAATATTACGGAGGTGTTATTTACTCGTTTTCCATATTTTTCGTGAACGTGTGCCTTGGTTTTTTCAAAGCATTCCAATATCCTTTTGTGCAAGGGGGCCAACGAAATCGGCAATTTAGATTTGTGAACCTCAATACCTGAATATTAAAATTAAATTGATAAAAGCGAGTAAAAAAAATAAATGATTACGATTAATATGAAATTACCGAATTCTAATATTGGAATTTGTTCTGCGATGAGACTCTTCAAAGTTTTAATGAGATGTTCGTTCTCGGGATGAGCATTTTGATAAATATCCGTGAAAAATACCTTCTCGTAGTTAGTCACTCCTCCCATAACGGCAGCGTCCACTACGCCTATAATTTTATTAAACAAAATTTAAAATACATTAATCAATAAAAATAAATACAAAAATATTGTTTTAACCGTTTAATTTTCTGGTTAATGGATCCAGCGGCAATGTGGAATCTACGCTGTGCTCTTTGATCAACGTATCCAAGGCTTTGTTCGTCTTCTCCATGGTATCAATGGCCACTTGCAATGGAGACATCTCGTACGTTCTACTTTTGACTACGGGAAACCACCGCAGAATACCTGGTAACTTTTCGCCGATCTCCAATTCCGTTCTCTCTAGCCAAAGTGATGCGAATTCGTTCAAACCAGATTCGTCGCCCAAACCCGCCAACGCCTCATCTAAAATATAATACAATATAATCATCACGTTTCAAAATTTATAACGACACATAATTTTTTAAAATAGTACCGTGTCGGTGGAACGGGCGGGAATACCGAAACTTAGTGAGCTCGTTGAATTTGTAATACTTCGATATTTGATCGTGTATTTGTATTGATATATTGAAATTTTCCGACATTATTGTTTCGACGGCGTTTATCTGTACATCTGAAAGTATTTGTTTATATATTAGACGAAATATGTAACGTTATATATATTATTAAAATATGTACTAACATTGATTGGGCGAATTTAAAATATCGTCGCCGGGTGGCGATAATTTTCCCATTAATTCTGCATTTGGTAGTCCGTTTAATATACGCGAGCAGAAATCTTCTAATCTCTCGTAATCCTTTCCTCGATATATAAAAGCCTGAAAAAATATTATATTAAAATAATCTATATATAGAACACTGGCCATGCTAAGGAACGACGAGACGGGAGCGTGTCTCAGTCGCGCGGGAACATCGTCGAATTCTCACGTCACTTCTACGTCATATTGATTAGTAAAAATCCAAAATATCGACCAAATTATGAAACATATGTATAAATATTTTTATTCTTAGAATAATTTATTTTTTAGCATTTTGAGTCAGATATTTATGAAGAATTCATCAATGACTTATAATACTGGGGTCTATTTTCATACAAAATAGACCCCCATCTGGCAACGTCGTTGGATGCAAGCCACCGTGATGGTTCGGTTAAACCAGAACATAAACAACAGAGTTTGAGGAAAAGAAAAGGCTCAAGGTTTTTGTATGAAAAATTATTTTGAGGAACTTTTTTGAGCCAAAAATTTCGAATTAATGAAGATAACACCAAATCGAATCTATTGGTAAAAATACAGCCAGCCCTCCTAGAACAAAGAAATCGAGATCAGGGGTATTACCAGGTGGTATACCAGGAAGCGTTATAGGAGGTATTTCTATTTTTAAATTTTATTTCATATCTGGAATGCAAAAAGCAAACGGAAGAACAGAACTCTGCGAAAACTGCTATAGAGATTGAGCGTTACAAGTTTAAATAATCTTCAGAAGTCCAGTCTACAAACAAAAACAGTCAACCATTTTATAAAGTTCAGATAGGGACTACACTATAGAAAAAAACGCTATAGAAAGTTAGGCACCCATACAAAATTTGGGGTTAGGTTTTTTTTAATTTTCTTTGGGATTTTGGATTTTGGCCTAGCATATTTCTTCCAGTTTTTTATTCGCAACAGATGTGCCAGGAGAATTCAAAAGGACAGTTTTTTTAGTTAATTGTTTTAAAATGCTTTAGCATATGATGAATAAATAATAAAAAGGTAAATATAAATTATGAAACCTTTTCGGAAATATGTTTTATTTAGGATGCATATTAATATAAAATAAAAATATATTAAAAACAAACAATAATTGATGTAAGAAAAAAAATGGTGAACATTTTAAATTGGGTAATTATGCATTTGATTTCAGGTAAAATCTTCTTCCAAGAAACCATTTCTTACTAAATATAAAAACATGAAAAATATCTATACGGATTAGATAAATGGTCTTCGTTAAAAAAACTAAGAATTTATAAAACTATCTATCTTAAGACGAATCTTCGGACAGCATCCGGACGGGGGTAATCCCAAATATAGAAACTTGCGGTCCAAAAATGAGGTCATGGGCATGCAGGGGGATATACCATTGACCTCATATATATGCACACAACGCCTACGTTGGGCAGGGCATTTACCCCAAATGAGAAGCGATAAGCTGGTCCATACTGTTGTGAACTCCTGCGGGAACCCGCCCCGTTGGGAGGCCGAGATTAATATGGAAAGACAGAGTTGAGGCGAACGCGTGTCTGTTGGGGCTTGGGGAATGGATGGAGGAGGCCCGGGACCGTCAGAAGTGGCGTAATTCCCTTCGAATGGCATGGACTCGTTTCGTGTGAGGGGCCACACTTCTTTTTTTAAGGTTATACTAAGCGTGGCCAACACTCCATACTTTAAAACCGATCATTTTATTCATATACATACTTTATTCTGCAAAAACTCTGGGAATCCTTTGCCGTAATATCCGACTCTGAAATATCCCGGCTGCGATCTAAGTTCATGCATAATGTTATGATAATATTTAGCCATTTTTTTATATAAATCCGATAAATTAACGTAATCGTATATTTCCTCTTCGTATTGTTTGACGAGCTCTTTACAAATTATGACGGCAGTCTCCCATATCTACAAAAATTCATATAAATCAACATTTTTAATATAAGAACATCGTATAACAAAAAAATTAATACATACTTTTCCTTTATCCAAATAATCGATGATTTCATAATACAACGCTTCTTTTAAATCTCTATGCGTTTGACAATTTGGATGACGATGGCTTTTTAAGAGAGCGTTTAACGGGGTGTTGGACCATTGGAGAAGCTTCGCATGCAATTGCAACGTCAAACCAGCCTCCGTCCAATTTTCGCATTCTAAATGCAATTCGCATAATTTATTCACGTATCGAATATACATTTCCGGTCTTTTTATTTTTGAATAAAAGTCCTATAAATGTACAAATAAATTATTCATCTCTATTCATATTTATATAATTATATCTGTAGACATTTGTACATACCAAGAGTGTTGTGATTGTTTGCATTCTGTGATCCATACTTGAATCGTCTTGCATTTTTCTATATTGCAATAACGTGTCTAACAAACGAACGATAATGGTGACGAAATGCTGTCCTTTATTTTTTAAAGTCAATTGATCCAACCATTTAGAATCACCATAGCTTTTAAACAGCGACGTCCACTGAGCGTCACCCAATCCACCTATAAATATTCGAATACGATGCGTCACTTCTCACGTTACAATTAATTCTTATAAAATTTATGATTAATTCACAAATTAAATATAAAAGCTGAATTTCGAATTACGACCGAAGTGAGGTAATACTACCACGACGTAAGTCGAGTTATAACTAATATACATTATTTAATAATGTCAAATAATTGGTTAAATCGTTAAATCTTTTTAATTAATATTTTTTTTTATTCATTACGTCAGTGTAAATATTCTCTGATTAATATAAAATATTAATAAACAGCCCAACTATTTTTTAACTAAAATAATTTATTGACACAATACGTTAAAATAAGTGACAAATAATACTTATATAAGGTAGACAAAAAAATATTAACCCTTTAATCGCCAAGCCAATTATATGGATTTTTACCGTACGCCACCATTTTCCATGAAAATGCCACTTAACATACCCGGAAAATCATTTTATACTCAACTTATTATTGATTTTCAAAGAAAAGTGAAAAAAACTTATCAAAAACGCAAGATTTAAAAACACGTCTCTAGGGCTGCCAAAAACGATAAATATTATAAATAATATAAAATATTATTTTATTGTCGTTATTTTTTCTGTAATAAATTACATTTTATAAGTACAGTTAAGCCCCCACTAACAATAAAATCGGGACTGTGTAAGTTGGGATAGTGTTATTGGGGGTAAAGCCTGGCACGTGTCGAATACACAGAGACGCTAGCCAACGTTTGACTGTATGCACCGCTGGAACAGTTGCCGACTGTGTGTGTGCAACCGAACTCCGTGTCAAATGAATAATTGACCTTGTATGTATTAAATTATAATGCTGTGATGAATCGACCGTTCAAGTTGGGGGTTGGCGGCGAATATTTCAACTCAGCGTGTAATTCGGGATAGTGTAATTGGGGGTTCCACTGTAGCACAAAAAATAATATATTTTGTGAATAAATTATAATTATGTATTTTCAAGTTATTTATTACTAAGTTATTTTTTTTTATAATAAATAAACTACATTTTATAAACAGTACAAAGTGTGTCCAGGGTTGCCACAAAAATAAATATTATAGATAAAATTATAATTTATGACACAAAATGCTATGGAGACCGCATATCAAATTATATTATCATAATAAAAAAATAAAAAGGAAAAAAACGCCGACTTATCCACTATAATTTATTTACGCGATGATAATGCTGAATCCTTTGTAGCGTATATATATTGCCGATTTGTTTTTTCAGCAACTTTTGCTACTAAACCTGGGGAAATAAATGATTTGAAGAAATCAACCTTCATGGTTGTATTTTCTAAAATTTCACCAGATTGATTCTCGTCATAATTATAAATACGAGGTCCAAAAGGATCAGTTTCCCATTGAAATACCTATTGTATGTTATCTTGACTTGGATTTTAGGTAGAGGGCACAACTGGACAGACATAGTTCATATATTACTCATCATCATCATCGTCGTCTGATTCATGATAATCCAAAAATAAATCATAAACCACACTTTCATCCTCCGAATCTTGTGTGGAATGTAAATTCTCTTCTTTGAAAAGATTTTCATCTTCTGAATCCATTATGGGGGAGAAAATATTGGAAATATATATAGGAAAGAAATGGTATATTTATGGAAAAAATCAACGCTTGCGGAGCAAAAACTTCCAAGATTATCCGCGATAAAAATATCAACGCTTAACGAAAGAGATTCCGTATGGTACTGGTAGATTTATAGCCTAATTTAGAGAGAATTCAATAGTTCTAGTGCATAAAAAAAAATAAACATGTGTTTCCGTTTGATGGGTGTTGGATTGAATCATGTAGAAATTTGACACGCTCTCCCAAGTGTCTATATATGTGTTATCTACTCGCACTTAGTGATATTTAGCTGTTCTCTTCACACTCTAATGCGCCATATCGATCGAGCGATCTTTACAATAATAAGGTGCCAGCCCTAGCGACATCTAATAACGAAACTTCAAATAAAATGAAATGGCTAAACATATCGATATTCTAACAATCACATTGCCTTCGAAATGTGTCTCTGCATTAATTTTTATTTAAAAATATTATATTTATTCATAAATAAATTCCTAGTAGCGTTTGCGTGCCTGCACGCCCGGTTAGACCGAATTCGCGTGCCTGCACGCCGTGGCGTCTGAACGGTTAATATCTATATTAATTAACGATGACACATTTTTTTTATAAAACTGTATTTGTTTTTTAAATAAAAATTGAACCAACCTTCGACCAGCACGTCCAGTTTGTGTATCATTTCATTTTCAAATTCATCGAAATTGCCTTTCTTGAACATATCCATGTTTATACCCGATTGAAAATCTGCACCAAACGTAGTCAAATTGAATTCACATTCCATCATATCAAAAAACAGGGGCATTGTCGTCTTTCTGACATCAATCTCCGGTATCAAACTCATCTCCAATAAAGGAGCCACAAGTTCCGGTATAAACAAAGTTCTGTGTTCACCTGAAATACACATCGAAATAAAATCCCGATCCTTACGAAAAATATGAACAAAGAAGCACAAACCTAGACTAAACCACATCTTTTTAATTTCATGAGCTGCCTCTATTCTCATGTCGCCGTAGTGCGTTGTTAAACGTCTTCGCTGATCCGTCAACAGTTGCTCTAATTGTAAACTCGGCTGTGTCAAAAACGAGATCGCCAAATGGAACCAATTGGACCAGACTTGATTGCGAAACGGATCCATGAAAATTTCCACTAACGTCGTAGAAAATAATCTATTCCAAACAAAATAAAAACATTTAAACTGTTTCCAAAAATATAATTCATTTAAATAAAATGCAATTACTTTGAAATCTTGAGGACGATACTATTTTGAAGATTGAGCATATCGGTCCAGTGGCTTAGAAATACGGGCTTTTCTACCAAATCTTTGAGTAACATTTGCACTTCGATAATAAATCTCAATAATTCGTCTGTAGAAAAACTCGACATGATAATATTATATCGTTCTTTTGTCGTTTGACGCAACATGTCCAGCAATATCGAAATTAATTGATACTGGAAATTATAAATAAATAAATAAATGTTTAACAAATATATAATTTAAATATATTATGAATTACCACTAGTGGATTGTCTCTGTCCATTTGAGAAGTGGCGAGTATCGTCGTTTGCAATAGCGTCGATGCTATGTGATTGAATTCATCATCGGTCGGACCAATGTCTTTCGAGGACAGGAGCGTCAGTATTTCACCGAGAATTTTTATACACAGCTCAAGCTAGAGAGATAATAAAACAATTTCAATTCTGGAATCGTTAAATTAAAATAAGACATTACTGAAATAACGCGTCGTACAATCTCGTTTATGTAAAAGATAAATTTGTCCAAACAACAAATTGGTACATAAAGCGTATCACAGTATTTTTATTATTATTATATTTATTAAAAAAAATATGTTGTTTAATAAAGTTAATTATTGTTGCACACACGGAGTTGGATGTGGCAACGAGTGCCGTTCGGTCAAACATGTTACCGTAGATCCTGCGGGATTTTGAGTGACCCGAGAATAGGGCCTCTTCAATTTCAGGGGGCCTCAAAATTTAGCTCTCAAAACGATTCTTTTCATAACAAAAATAATGAATATGTTTTTTGACCATATTTCAAACCATATACAATGACAATTCCGCAGACCATAATCCATGGATTCAGATGCGTAGCTACATTAAGACAAAACAATGCAAAGCATTGGGGCCCTCGGCAAACAGCCAGTCAGAGGCCCCCTGCATTTTTCTAGAAATAATAAATATTTATAACAGTGAGTTTGCTAATATCGTTCATCGAGAAGCTAATAAGTCTTTTTACATAAATTGTGTAAAAAAACTTGTGCGTAGAATGCACGTTATAGGGTGTAGTGGTAGTGAAAATATTTTGAAGGGGCCTTAAAATTGCGCCTGGGGCCTCTCAAGTGCTAAATCCACTACTGTCCAGATCTATATAAATATTCACTCTCACAATCGTTCGGGAGATCTGGAAGAGGATCTGCATTGTTCTCATTCAATAATATATCGATAACACTTTGGATTACTTCGAACATACGCAATCCGACACGACTAAACAAGAACTGACACTTTTTAAAATATTTATTTTATTACTTCTAAAAAAATGTTCAAACAATAGCCTCAACCATCAGCTAAAGAAAACCTTGTAAAAGTAGTTGATTTATTGACATATTGGTTGCAGTAGGATTTATAGCAATTATCGAAACCCTTGCTATAATTGAAGCAGATGCGTCTCTGCTGGGCCTGGACAGTGGACCAGGACCAGCAAAGATGGCAGGGACTGACATCGGATCAGGTTTGACAATATTTATATTTTAATTTTAGCATAGTAATATACATAGTAATATTATTAAATATTCATGGGCAATACTGTGACAATGTTCGTATACCAAATTATTGCTAAAGACTGACATTACCTCTTCGCTATGTCCTCTGTGTTCTTGTAGTTTGTGTTTTGAAGCACCTAGCACTCTTGCGATTTTATCCACGGATCGATTTTTGCACCGTGTCTCAACACCATGTAAACTCGTCTACATCCGTGTCAAAATAAAACACGTCCATCGGGAATTTGTGTTCAGTAGTATCGTTTTATTCAATTACGCACAGCACACACATACAAGCGATCCATTAGAAGATTTTATTTGAAAAAACAAAGTTAGATAACGACACAAATTAAAAATACGTTTACCTTTATCATCTGAATGATATATATAGAGTATTATAAAATGTCTTCACTCACAAAAAGATATAATAAGCTTCAGAAAAAATATTCTAATTACGGCGTCGGTATTTTAAAGATTAAATATTTTATTAATTTCAATTTAAAAAAGGATATATCCAAGTTTTGTGAATGAACACATTTTAAATGTTATATTTCTATATAATTAAGGTTAAATCATATACACAGCAAATGGTGTTAACTCTTTCGCATATCAATAATTATCAGATTCATTGACATATTTAAACATTATATTTCTATTAGTATTAAAAACAACCCTTTTTTAAATTTTTAAAATTATTAACATGCGAAAAAGTTGATTCATGTTTTATTAATATTTTAAAATATTAGAGGTACCGGAATTTTGAACCACGTGATCTTACAAAAGGTTTGGATGGATACATGTACATCACCCAAGATAAAAAAAATTGAAATGAATACTCAAGGCGTGCCTGGGGCCACATAAATTCAGGGGGCCTTAAACTTCAGCTTAAAAGATTTTTTCATAACAAAAATATTTATTAATTAAATTGTATTGACAAATGAATAACTCCAGCTATGCCATATTTTTGGGTAGCTACTCGGTAACGGTCATATTTCGAACCATATGCACTGACTAATTATTTTTTATGAATACGTTTACACTGCCTACCAGAGCAAAATACTATGCGCGTAGAATAGACATTATAAGGTGTAGGAATTGTGAAAATATTTAGAGGTGGGACGGGGGGCCTCAGAATTGAATTGCGCCTGGGGCCTCACAAGTGTTAAATCCACCACTGTCGATACTGTATGATAACAGAAAACGTAATAAACTATGGTTGACTCCAAAGCTTTATATATAAAAAACATCTTCACCGAGACAACGCCCTACTTCACATGGTAAGAAAGATATGTGAAAAAAATTCGAGGTTCTATCACATCCTCTCTATTTAAAAGACATTGCACCCTACAACCATCAATTGTTTGGTCACTGGAATGCTTTTTAAAGAAACAAGAAACTGAAGAGCTGAGATATCGTAAATCATGGTGGAAACTATATTACTCAATTTTTTTTAATACCACAAAAACTTTCCAGTACCCGTAATACATGATCTTATTTTAATTCAGCACATTTTTAACTATTTCCACTCTGTAAGTCAGAAATATTGGCCTAAAAGATATTTTAGCAAACAAAAATTAATGTTATTTATTATATCGGATAACAAATCAAATCCTAGAGATGCCTCTCATTCATCTTCCCAATGAATATATTTTATTATAAATGCGTAAACAAAATATAATGAGAGTAGATCATGGATTTGACTAAAAACGTTCAGAGTGGAAAGGGTTAATAATAAATATTATAAAATGAGTAACAAAAAAAAAGTAAGATTAACAATTGTCACCACTCGATTTTATTACTAAAAATATTTATTTGAAAGTTACATTATGACTAAAATCGATAATCAGGGACGTCCCATGGGCATTCCAAAAAAATATATTTATTAAAAAAAAATACAGTTTCAAATCTTTCTCTATATTCTCCTTAGAGTGCCTTGTCCATTTTTGGAAGTAGGCAATCTACAAAATCCTTATTATTATTACAAAACGTAATTTTCAATGGCAACAGTGTATGTACTGACGGATATCAGTGTGAATACTGACGGAGAAATTTTGTCCAAGATTTTTTTTAAATCGTCTTATACTAAAATATCAATGCATTATCTTCATTAGGACGAATAAAATTAGAGCAAGAGCATCAGCAGACGAGAATTCAGATAATGAGGACGATATAAATACATAATACAAAATTGTTCTGAAGAAAATTATATTTCCTTGCTTCAGTTTTTGAGACGTTATAAAGATATTATTTCAGACAAATAAAAATTAAAGCTCATGAAGTTAATATTAAAAATATGAAAGGTATGTCCCAATTTAAAACATCAGACGTAAATTTTGAATAGCGCTTAGGGGCAGGAATTTGTCATGGGATGTCCACTGTCGATTATACATCTCTCATGAATTATGACTGTATATCTAACAATTAAACAGTGATAAAAATAAGTGGTGATATTAATTCTAATAATTGTTAATAAAATTAAATGATCAAATGTATATCATTAAACTAAGTCGATCTGATAATATAAAAATCACTTTAATGAATAGAGTAGGAAAAAAATTTAATCGATAAGGAATTCGCCCATAAATGATTTAATGAATATATTAAAAGTATCTATCAAATTATCACATAACTACTGTGTTTCCCAAGAAATCTAGCAAGATTTTTCAAACTACATGTAATATAAGCTCTACTCCAAAAATAGACCCAAGTTAATATCAAGCGTCAAGTTTAACACCTGTTCAGCTAGATATTAATAAATTTTATTATATATATTTGACGATGGATAGATGGCATTACACCTAAAGCGCTAACTAGCCATATATAGTAAACCCTCCTATAACGCCAAGTTTGTATATGCATACGTATTATATTTTGTAGTCAACCAAAGGGCATATACCTTTATTTTGCGTAGTGTATTGTATATTTAGGAAATATGTAATTTAAAAAAATTACCACTTTGTAGAAAACTTTGATCTAGAGGAAGAGCGTTATAGGAGGGCTGACTGTAAATTTTTGATAATTTTTTATAAAGATGCGGGTAATGGGTCTTATACAAGCGTGTTCCCCCTGGCCAGTATCATAAATAATTTTGAGTACTGCTGGAAAGTTAACCTATGCGTTTACTAGCATAGCTCAGCCGCAGTTAAGCAGAAATCCATACGATCTTCCCAATATGAGACATCTTCCCAAGAATCATAAGCTATATCCTTATAAAATCCACTACGTGTGACATCATTATTACATGGGATCTGGAATTTATTGGATTTTCTTGTGGATGTAGAGAGACACAATTATTTAGCAACAGTACATCTCTGAAGCAGCATAGCCAACTTGGGATTATGGAAATACAATCAACCCTTCTATAGCGTAAAGATAGGGACCACGCTATAGGAAAAACGCTATAGAAAGTTAGGCACCCATACAAAATTTAGGGTTAGGTTTTTTTTAATTTTCTTTGGGATTTTGGCCTAGCATATTTCTTCCAGTTTTTTATTCGCAACAGATGTGCCAAGGGAGTTCAAAGGGACAGTTTTTTTAGTTAATTATTTTAAAATGCTTCAGCATATGATGAATAAATAATAAAAAGATTAATATAAATTATGAAACCTTTTCGGAAATATGTTTTATTTAGGCATTCAATATGTTACTGCTTCCGCATAATTATCGGATTTCTACACTTTGATTTAGAGTAAGGCCTCGTTTAGTGCTTCCTCGATTAACGCTGATGCGATGTACAATACTTCCCCTAAATCTATGTTTATTTGATACGTACATTATATGCATTAGCAATGAAACAGTGTCTTCATTATAAATTTATTATAAACGACTTTGTCGTATAAGAACGCATCCTAAGCGCTAAACGAGGCCCTACCGTATTGCGATGAATTGATCGACACATATAATATTTTACATTTTACACAAAAAATATGTAGATCATGCATATTTATTTTTTTTATAATATGATCGTTTGTTTTAATCAATGTAGATATTTATTTAAAAACGGTTTACAATCAAAACATTTCAATTACGACATTAATTATTTTAATATTTAGCAAATACGGAATAATACACATCATTCAATACAAACACATGCGTTATATTAGTTTAAATGCAATCGAGTAATAAGGTAACAAGCGGGATCTGCCAATATCCAAAAAACAGGATAATACACAATTAAATCACATGTTAAGCGTTTTGGACGTTTTTACAACACTCGTTATTTTTTTAATAAAGCTATATTTCACATAAGCGTCAATACGACATTGTATTTATTATTGTTTTATGGTGTGATCTACATACGTGATAATATAGATTTAGTAAGTTACGCTTATTAAATTCATAAATAATTAGTATGTTATGTAAAATTAATTACATTACATTAATTGTTCAATTATTCTCGAAGAGTTTAGCTTTTCATACAGAAAAAAATATGGAAGGTAATAATTACACTGAAAATTATTGTGGTGCTCGTATATGTGTAGTGCTACAAGTTATTGACATACAGTAAACACAAATTCGTACTCGAGGAGGTGCTTCAGCGACAAACAATAGAAATCAAAGGCATTTCACAGTATAGTCGTAAATAAGAATGTTAACAGATTGAGAAAAAATTAAACGTATCTTTGTAAAATGCTTTTATTTCATAAACACAGAGAAATACGAAAATAAAATTAAAAATACTTACCACTTTTGATCCAATGAAGCAAGAAGAAAATGATAATCATTATTAATTAGAATATAAATGAAAAAAAAAAAAGAAATTGTCAAATGTATTTTAGAATAAAAGTATGTACGATTTTCATAATCAAATTTAAAAACCAAGTCACTAAAAAAAATAATAAACAAATACTACTCAATGACCAAACTACAAAAATAAAATGATTAACCACTTCATGCGCGATGACGCGTATACGCGTCAAGCAGAACCGTTCCAATTTCCGCACTTACGCGTATTCGTGTGAAGCCGTGTGCAAAAAATGGACCGAAAAGGGTTGAAAAAAAATATAAAAACATTTTTATGTTTTTAATATAATTATATGCTTCAAATTAATAGCAAAAAAAATTTACATTTTTTTGGAACGTTTTGGCAAAAATAATTCGCGCATGAAGTGGTTAATTAAAAAACTGCACAATCTGCTCTAGAATATGATAAAAATCGTATTTTAGTAAAGTTTAATTAAAACGCACAAAGTTTCTCAGAATGAAGTAATTTTATCATAATAAGAAGATTTATTTTTGCATGCAAAAAAAAATAAATCAAAAGAATTGCAAGGAAAAATCAAAAACTTTATGCTACATGCGTCATTTTTACTCGTAATAATAGAGTTTTCTCAAGTCATAATAAATAAATATTCTAAAATCTACGTCCGTAATATCTGTTTTTAATTTAACCCTTAAAACTCGTATTTTTTTTCCAAATGGGGTAGCGCCAACTCGTATTTTATTTCAAGATTTCTTCAAAATATAATTCCGAAAATTGATTTAAGAAAAAACATTTTTCTTTTTTAATATTTTCAAAACCAATATGAATAATTATAAAGAAGAATATCATAAATTTGACTAAATATATCATTTTTAGTAAAGTAAATAGTCATTATAAATATTTTTAGGAAGGTTCCTAACACAACTGCTGAAATTTTACTCGTAACATCTCAAAGTCAGCACAGAGCAGTATTAGACATCACTATAGACACTATCTTTTTATAATAACAATTATAACCTGGATTATGCCACGATCTTCAAAAATATATGCAACAATATAGGTGACGATATATTCGAAAATTACAATTGAAAACAATACATTTTGAGTTGCCTTGTTAAGCGTGCGTGGCTGAACAGCATGTAGATCCCTCCGGGAATTGTAATGTCAGGGGTTGAACCACATTGAAAAAAAAACGTTTTAAACGTGGATTTAAATTAATCAATAAACAAATAGAAGTATGTAATTTATTGTACCCAATAATACAAAATAACATAAAATATATTGTTTAATTTGTCAGACAAAATAAATAATGTGTTTTTGAGAATATTTTATATAAATTATAACCTTTAACATTTATATTTTGTGAAATTGTATATATATATACAACTTAAAGTAAATATATGGCGGAAGAAAATGAATTTAAATATTGGAAAATAACTGTTCTACAGTTAAACTGTTATAATTTTTCATGGTATGATATCTTTTAAAACAATTTCCTGGATGAGACTTGAGAAACTTTCCTAGTACGTGTCACAATAAAATCGCGTTTCGTGTCTTCCACAGCACATTTCTTTTGAACAAAAGCCAGAGCAGTCTTTATGTTTACCCTTATTAAAGAAATGAAATGGGGTTTTTTTTTATTTAAGACGTTCTTCCGATCTGTCCAATGTTGATGGTCTTCCGCGAGTTGAAGAGCCTTCTCTAAAATCTCCGATAATTTGCATAACTAAGGTAGAAACAAATTTTGAGTGCTTCATTGATTTTTTATTTGCTTTGCCTTATATAATATATAGGCGTTAATTAAACATATTTCCAAACCCTAAAACAGTTTTCTTCACCATTTTAAAGATTTCCGTAAAAAACCATAATAGGATGCGAGTTGATCTGCTTTCAATCGACTCCTCGCATGTGTTCTGTATATTTTAATATCACATTTGGTTTCGAAATTTCTACTGTTGTTCCGTCATAAAATTTCCGAGACACTACTCGACTTTCTGATGTGTAGAAAGTAGTAATAATTCTTACAATTATTTTATCCTGCCACGAGAATATCATTATTTCATTAGATCTAAAAGCTATTACTCTATTTGCGTCGGTAAATTTAGATATTTTAATGATACCGAGTAAAAAAAAATCTATTTTATTTATTATTGCCTGCGATGGCACTTCATTCCTAAGTTCTTTTGCCAGAGGCAAACTTAAATAGTAATTGTCTGGTATACATGGTATCCTTCAAATTCCGGCAAGTTATTAGTTGATCCATATAAATGTAGAACGATTCTAGCGGTCACAGGAATCAGGTCGTACAAGATGTTCAGTTGTAATGCTGTCATAATGCGGTGATAGATTATATAAAACCATTGGTTGAATCAAGCTAACACACATAAACTCCTGATACCCATTTTGTAGGTTTGTTTTATTAAATGTGATGAAGTAATTTCCCTTAGAGCTACGACGGACTCGTCTATACTTACTCTCTTTCGGGCACATAATAATCTTTAAATTTGAATCAATATAAGTTGTAAATTGTTGACTTTTTTGAATTCTTGTTCTAGGGTTTGATCGTGTATATTTTCATTTTAGATGAAGCATCAGAAAAGAATTTAAAAAAATCCTATCTCGTTTAAAAATACTTGAAAAATGGCATCTTTTAGATTAGTTATTGAGACCAATATATTTGTATATTTTCTACAGGAACCAACCCCATATTTAAAAATGACACCAATTAAATGCTGCATTTCATCAAAATTGACAGATTTCCAAGTTCTCAAATTGATCTTGGTGATAATTTAATAAATTTGATAACTATTGATAGCGTACCAGTTAGTCTCGTCTACTATTTTGTTTATCTAAATATTGTAGATATATGTATTTCTAAAACAATGTAAAAAAGTAATTTCGATTTTTATTATATTTTCAATATCTTTCTGATTGTGATATCTGTTTTAAACAAATGATATTTTTTATCTAGGTACAATCAGCATTATTCAAATATTATATTAAAAGAGTTTCACATAATTTGTTAAACAATTGTACGCCAGATCGATTGTCAATCGCTGAATTTAGTAGTGTTCATATTATTGGTACGGCGCCACAATGCAATGCTATCTCGCTCCACACTTATTGATGAAATGCTTGCAGAATGACAGCCCGCACGGAGATGTGGAAATGTACATATTTCAATGCAGACAGATAATATTATATTCAAAAATTGTTTAAAATAATTCAAAATATATTATATTGTATTTTGTAAGCTTACACTTACCTTATTAGTAGTAATTGCTAGTCGATTGAGGATCTGCAGTTGCTTGGCGTTCAGTTTGAATCAGAGCGCTAAGTGAACATAAAACCTTAATCACGGCCGGGTGGACAAAATCAACCCAGATGGCCCCAAGTGCATTTTTTACGATGTTAAATGCCCAAGAAATAATGTTAAATTCGATCAGTGTATGAAGTTGATATCAGGGTGATAAATATCGTAAAAAAAAACATTTAAATCAATTTGTGGTCAATGAAAGCAGGGCGACAAATTATGTCGACGTATTGTCGACGTTCGAGTTGAGAGACGAAATCATGATGTCGACTATATGTCGACTTACGAGTTTTAAGGGTTAATACACAGAATTAGTAATAAAAATAAACTACAACGTGAAATATTTTAAACGGGTATTAGTGGAGAGGATCAATATCGAATCTATCTCAGTAAACGAGATCAGATTAAATATATACGCAGACAAAAACAAAACATAGAAAACCACCAAACCCACCTACACCAAAAATACCATTACCAACAAAAAATAATTGATTAAACCAAAACCAAAAAATATTAAAATAATTAAATCAATTTCTACATATTTACGTGAAATGCATCAAATAATAAAAATATATAAAAAAAAACGACGTACCTCATCGTTGTTCTGAATTATAATTTTTAAATTGTTCGTGATATGAGGTAAGAGTATACATCGGCAATTGGTATTGCGAAATAATGGTCCTTGTACTAAATCCAAGACGGCCATCAACCGTTGCTTTGCCAATTTGTTCAACGGTAAAACATCAAGCATTTTACCAATTATGGTTCTAAAAATCGACAATATTTTCATTTAAATAATATATTCCAAAATGATGATTTCATAGTTCAACTGACTTAGTGTTGATTTAAATAATATAAAAATAAATAATTATAAGCAATAAAATTAAACGTACGATAATTCTGTGTCGGGAAATACTTGAATGATATAAGGCACAGCAGCCGGAAGATATTTAATGCACGAGCCTTGCGAAGTGAGAGCGTTCATAGAATTGCATTGCAATAATACAATAATACTCTCTAGTAAGTCTAAAAAATATATTTATAATTATTACACATTATTCATTTGAATTATTTTGATATATTATAATAGATTAATACCGTTGAAAAGTATTTGAAAATCGTGCTGATCACTCCTCTGCGTTAATTCGGCGTGAAGCTCTCGCGATTTCACTATAAATCTCATTAAATACTCCAAACTCTTCATACTCTTCAACAAAACCTCATTTTTTTCTTTGTCTGCTTTATCCAGTATCAAGCGGGATAACAGTCGGCATAATTTTCTATAAAAATAAATGAAATCATATCCGCATATTTATTTAAAACGAATATTATTGAACACTTACTGATATGCTAACGTTGCACAAAAACTCTCTTTGATATAAAGATCCAAAACTGGTTGAAAATGATGAAATTTTCTATCAGAAACGAGAAGAATTACAAATAGAAGGCTTTCAAAAACTAAATAATCGTACGAATCGGTTGAAATATTAGACGAATCGCACGGTTTCTCCAAATTAGCCTAAAATTATGATGAATAATAATTATTGTATGTTGAGTCATAGTCGGATTACTCGGACATGATGCACGAGTGACATTGCATCGATACCAACCTGCGTAAGTATGCTGAATAATGCATCTAAAATGTCTTGCAGAAATTTCACAACTTCTCCGCCAGGGACTTGCTGAAGCAAAGTTAGTGATTTGCGCAATGAGTCATCAGATATTTTATCGCACCAATTGAGGACTCCAAGTAATTCAACTGTAATAATAATAAAATCCGTAGATAAAGATTAATATATTAATTTAAAACGTAGACATAGTGTTAATTTAAAAATTAAGGCTACTCGGCAATAATGACGAGCTTCAAGAACAACAGACTAGGGACAGCTCACCGCAAACCGCATTATAATTATATATTTATATATTATGTATGCCTGTGTATATCCACATAGGCGTGTGTGTGTGGTCGCTCGCTACTTGTCACTCGTGACTCGTTAAAAGCAGATAACGTCTTAGAGAAGAGAACAAACGAATACCGAGGCAAACCCCCCTCTTACTTGCCTGGACACAGTCGAGAGGGTAAAATCCGATACCAACATGGTAGAAGATGTACGTCCAATGCCAGCAATGGCCAAGAAAGGGAAACTCTTTACAATAAACCGCATACCAAGACGGCTCGGGTCCCCGCGGTATGGACACGAAAGGGACCCGATGCTGACCATTGAAAAATTATCGTTAAAGGTCGGTACATCCTGGTCCAGTACTCGGGGAGGATCCTAAAGAAATTGGGAAAGATTAAAAAAGAAAGTGTTTGGGTCCCAGACGCATACACGCGCAACCTCATGTTGCGAAATTGACGTGTGAAAAAATTCAGGAACTTAGATGGTCACCCTGTTGCATCCTCCATAATCACCGGATCTCACACCATCTGATTTTCACTTATTTCGTTCTATGGAACATTTTCTAAGAGATCAAAATTTTAATTCCTTAGAAGAGGTGAATACAGCCCTTTCAGACTATTTTTACTCAAAACCTGCAGAGTTTTACAAGAAGGGCATGGATGATTTGAAAGAAAGGTGGCAGAAGGTTATAGATAATAAGGCGAATTATTTTGTACAAGAAAAGTTAAATAAAGTATAAGAAAAATTGTTTTGAATTACAAAAACGACATTACTTATGGGTACCCCTAATATATATCAGGTTCCGTGAGTAAGGCGCTTGACGTGAAAGGATAATTACGCAGAGTGGTGTCGTGCTACTGCGCTACTTTCGTATGTGAAGAATGACCACAGCAGATTTCACAATCTCGAGAATTCAAAATCTCTACATGCAAGGTGCTTCCGACACTCCGATTTTATGCTATTTTAACTTATTTATATCATCATCATCATCACTTTTCAGCCGCGAGATACTCACTCACTGAGTCTTTAGGCCTCACCAGACTCTCGAATGCTAGTCGAGGCCAATGATGACTCCCCTTTTACGTTCATACTGCAGTGGAGCATTTTTAAAAAGAGGTTTCCTTCTCTTAGCCATTAGCCTTAGAGGAAAAAGAAGGAGCAAAAGTATTAAAACCAAGTCAATTTTCGACATTCACTTTAGGGTTTTCCTTCCCAGGGCATATCAGTTCTGCTGGGGAGCAACCGTTAGAGAGCAGATGAATTTATTAGTGTGTTATTTTATTCCCTCCGAGTACGCTAACTACCTAGCATAAAATCTTCCGTGAATATAAATTATTAATAACACATAGATATTATTTGTAAATGTGTATCTGCTGATGTTGTTTTGAAATAAAAATATATTTTTGCAGTTGAAGCAAGCTCAATGAATCGCAGAATAGCGGGAATGGAATAAAAGATCATAAACACGCGGATAATGGGGATAATATTTAAGAAATATTAACCGTTTTGCGTGAGTTTTGTAGAACAAACTGTTGTTTCCATGGAAAAATAGTCTTTAGGCGAATACGACAAAAATCCTTTTTGCATTTTGACATTTTCTTTTTCACCGGCATAACTCTTCTCGCTGGGCAATTCCAGATAACACGACGCAGCATCGATATCATTAGGCCATTTTTTATTATCAACCTTAAAACAAAATATTCCTTATCATAACAATTCCGTCAATAAAATTTATAATAGATAATCCGTTTCATTTGATGCTATACCTTATATACGCGCAATAAGTGAGTAGTATCATTGAGCGTAGTTCCGTTTGATTGCATCAATCGTGTAAAAGATATTGCAAACGGTTTCTCCGCCTTATCTTTACTTTCGTTGGAGCTCCGATGCTTGAATAAAAATAATATATGAGCCAACTTAAACTCCTCGATGGGCACACATATCTAAAAAAATACAAAGAAAATATTAATAATAATAAATTAAAATCGATTATAAATGCGTTATATATTTACTTTGAATATTTCGTGCCATCTCGGTTTATCGTCGTGGTAATATATAACCGAGTTGTATTCGTCCAAAGGTTGTACACCTCCTCCGAGATATATTACACCCTAGATATAAAGCAAATAATTAATTACTGCGAGACTGTAAATAGAATGAAGTGTAATTGAAATCTTACGGGTATTAATTGTCCGTATTGATTGCAAACTCTAACAGTCACTTGAATGTTGCGATCGGTTGCTTTGGTTCCTCCGCGCGTGAAGGAGCCACTTAAAAGATTTAAATAGAGATCGTTTCTGGCGTCGCTGGGCAGAATGACTTCGGGAAATCCCATTTTACGGGCAATCGATATGTTCCCTACGACCAAATGCGGCAATTCTTCGCGTATCTGTAATAATATTGTTTTGAGATGTATACAAATAAATATATTGCGATTTAATAACATACTTGTTTCAAATCTCCTTGCAATAATTTTATAGAAATCCATAGACCTTGTCCCGTTTTTGTTTCACCTTTGATTTCTTTGTTTTGAACAATTTTCTTAAGTAACGATTCCATGTTGTCTTTTTCGCAACTAGAATAATATCGGAATATATTATTAAAAAGGATTTATTGCTAATATTATTGTTTTAATTAATCGTACGGAAAAAAGGAGACGTAGTATTGTTTTTCTTCGTCGACGTCCAAATCACCGGACAAAATCTTAGTAATATCCATGGCAGCGACGCCGAGAGGACGTCGCATAGTTACAACACTTTTAAAATTTGTTTCGCCATTAGACGTAATACTGCTGGATTGTGATAACCTCATGTTCAGTGCCAGCGCATTTGCAACAGAAGTTCTTCTAAAATTAATACAAACAATTAAATGCGTCGTTTAACCACTTCATGCCCGAATTATTTTTGCCCAAACGTTCCAAAAAAATGTATTTTTTTTTGCTTTTAATTTGAAGCATATAATTGTATTAAAAACATTAAAATGTTTTTATATTTTTTTTCAACCCTTTTCGGTCCATTTTTTGCACACGGCTTCACACGTATACGCGTGAGCGCGGAAATTGGAACGTTTCTGCTTGACGCATATACGCATCAGCGAGCATGAAGTGGTTAATATCACTAAATCAATAATATTAAATACGATTACCTATTATCCTGAATTTGGGATTCCATTCCGCCAATACGGATCGCATAACACACAAGAAATACTTTTTCTCGCTTGACATCACTCGTTCCGAGGTCCTAAAAGAATATTAAATGCATCAGATTTGAATAATAGAATAAGTATAACCACAAATAAAATGATTAAATTACCGTAAATAAAACTTTCAAATTGTGAAGTTGATCAATATCGCTGGCTAATCCGTCTCTAGACCATCTCACGACATAACTCTCGGTAAAATGCTTATGTGTTACCGCATCGTATAGCGATATTAAAAGTTGAGCATCTTCGTTCATTTTACATACGAAATTTCTAACGGAGGCGAATAAACTAAACGAAGTATTGTGCATAAAGCTCGATACAGACGGAGAAATTTCTTGCTACAAAGTTACAAAAAAAACGTTCAATCCCAAACATATAGAAAGTATCGTTAATGTTTTACCTTTTCATTTTTTATCTTGTCCGACGTTTCAACGTGAAGATTGTGTAGCTGGTATGTCGATACTTTGCTAGGATCTATTTGTCCGCCGGTCACCGAGCATCGTACAGTCAACGCCATGTTTAATTCCCTGAAAATTAATAGATATTGTATTTTCACGGATAATATTAACATTAACTGTTATATTAACTGTTATAACTTTTTGATTTTTTAAATATTTTCTTATCGGTAGGGTACTTAACCTTTTAACGCTCAGTTATCCAGTAAGGGATCGCGGATTTGCGTCGTTCAATGCTCAACGGTCCCGTACGGGACCAGTGATTATAGTACATTTCCAATCGGATTACACTGATTTATGATAATATTATTCAAAATATGAATATTAGCTTACATAAATAATGACTTTGAGATACCGATCCACAATTTTATTTTTGGTTTCGATAAATATTTTTGTCATAATGAGCTCTTTTACAAGCTGTGTTTAGATTTTTTTTAATTTTTAATATTTAAACTCCAAATGAATCCAATTCAAGATTTTTTTGCCAATTTTCATGTCTTTATTAGTCAGTTATAAGCGAAAAATTACCCAGGAAAGCATCAAATTTTATTTAGTCTTTACGATTGTGCAACAGTTTTTATGCATTTTTGTTAAATTTGGAAAAATGCTAATAAAGCAAGATAGTTTTATTAGCATTAGCGTTCCCCCCGTTCCGTACATTCCTATAAGGTTAACGTTTGTGGCGGTTTTTTCTTATATCGTAATTTTTTTAAAACGCTTTATCAGAATTTTCAAATAAAAATATTATGTACATATCTGTATTTTAAATGTGTTCGCTAATAAAATGTCGCGTTGATTTGCCCTGCCCGCAAGTTGCGGGAAGATTACGTCAGCCAAAATACGAGAGGATATCGCTCATCGCGCAAGTCATGTCTATGCGCTTGTTAACACTTAAAAATGATTTACTGATTTCCTTCAAATTAAAAATAAAAAATTGAAAAACCTTAACATCCCCCTCCATAATGTGGTACCTATCTTGACGTTATAGGAGGGTTTACTGTACTTTATATTATCATTTCCACCAAAAATGTAAAAAATGGGTTCCACTGTATTTAGTACCGCGATTCTAACCCTGAATTTACGTTTTCCCGCTAATTACTTTTTAAGTCATTTGAGTCATTTGCGCTAGTTAACACGTAAAAATGTAAAAAAAAAAAAAAATGGAATGATTGATTTACTGATTTCTGTTAAATCAAAAAATGAAATTGAAAAACCTTAACCCCCTATAACGTGGAACCTATCTTGACGTTATAGGGAGGTTTACTGTAACCCAAAACAACATTCGAAGCTATAAAAACAGCTGTTATAGATAATAAATAGATATATATAATAATATTCAACATTTAAAAGACCATGTTTTATAAAAAATTCAATTCGGCCCATTTCTAACCAATTTGGTGACCCCTGCTATAGGGTATAAATATTTATGTTTGTATTTACTACCGAGTAAATGTTGTAGTTGAAGTACATAGTTCAATTTCAGCTCAATATGTTGATTAATAAAAAAATTTCATCAGATTTTGGTGAATCGGCTACTTCCCGTGAGCATGATTTGTCCCGTAGGCAAGTAGAAGTTAGTAGAAATGCTTTTCAATTACCTGTTTCCGACGTCCATCGTGTATATCGCAGTACGTTGAATTTTTTTCAGTTGATCCAACGGCAATTTTCCAGATAATATAGCACATCTTAATTCCATTAATGTCCTCATTCTTTGTTCGATACATTTAAATTGTTTCTGATCGTGTTTCTGAAAATTTCAAACATAATTATACGGAAAATATGATGAATAACCATTTTCTTCGTAATATATGGGCGAATCATAAAATTTTCCTTCATTTAATTAGTAAATAATACAAAGATAAGAATTTTATTATTTTAAAATTTAATAAAGTTATATATTTTAGATATATGAGCATAGAGTATTAAGAATATTATTTATGAGACCTATTATCTAATAATTATGGAAAGGTCGGTGGATCGAAATTAATTATGTTTTATTTGGAATACATGGAATTTATCTCGGAGTAGGACCACAATGATGAATTTGACATTATCGGTTATGCCGAGGATGTTTAAATTAAATTCCTTTGGAATATACAACTCTCCGTGAGTTTCTCTCAGATAAAGATATATTTAAAATAATATATGAGATGTCTTAAACTGACCACGTAAAGTTCTTTCCAATGTCGACCCCATTCTCTAAGCGTATGTGTTATCTCTTGAACTATTTGTGGCTGTATAATACTGACTACTTCCACCGATCCAGTGCTACAATATACATTAATTAATTATAATAAGAAAAATTCTATAATATTAATCATTTTAGAGCAAAAAGAATGTAGAAGATCATCGATTTTTGCAAAATTAAATATGTAAATATCGTCAAAATAATGAAATACCGATGAATTCTATCATTCCGTCAACTCTTTTATTATTCTAATGCATTATAATAGGCTAAATAAAATTAAATTTGTTAGTTTTGCATTTCTATATATAAATAAAATGAAGCATATAAGCATATTCATTAATTAAAAAATCAGAGCGAAGGTACTTCGCTCTTAATAAATTATTAAATTACAGTAATCCATATCCACGTCAAGAAATATAATATTAGAATATTTATTTTATATCGTATTACGCAGAATAATTAGTGAGTAATTTACCGATCGACCGAGCACTCTTTGAGCCTCACGAAATTTTTTGGAAAAATTCCTTTCTCCTCCGAATTGCGGCACACCCGATGTCCAAAGTACCATTCGTTGGCGGAATCGTTTAATATTTCCACGAGCTCGCCGATATGTAGACTGATTGATTTTGGACTCGATTCCGATAACGGCGAATAATTGTAAATCGCTGAAATATGTAAAAAAAAAAATTATCAACACTATTTATTAAATCTGAGAGCGATAATTAATAATATGAAGCTATCCTTGGGAGTTAATGAAGTGTATTGTAATATGCGTCTAAAGAAATTATTCATATTTTTAATCAATCGACTATATTATCGTATCCGATGATGTTAAATTTGTATCTACGTCAACACTTTACCGACTGGCGATGCTTTGGAATCGGAATTTACATGAAAACCAATAAGAAAAGTCCTATAACATCTCACAGGAAGTAATACGGCTAATTTGTAACGAAATAATAAATAAATCAGCACCAAATTGAGCAATTTATCGATGGCAATTATTTGAAGAGCACCGTTCGTCCCCGCGCACGTTACACATTCACAATTTAACTATGCATAATAGAACGGCACCAGTAACATATTAATAATCGACCTATTCAATTACAACGAGCTACGCTCAGAGATGTTAAACTATCGATATATAATACACATATTAGAAATAAATTCAAAATAATTAGACATTATTAATAATATATTTATTCAATAATAATAAAAAACGTTTTGATAGCGCAATCGTATTAAATATTCCGTTCCGGCCGTTGTCAATCCCTGCATATATCAACGGACACACCGGAATAGGAAGCCATCGGGAGGATATGTAAAATAAATCATAATCGAATACCTCGACATTTTTTAATCAAAGAATATTAATTATACGCGTTGGGAAAACGCAATAACATATTCGTATACTGCGAGGAATTATTTAAAGGGCAAGCTTTATAAACGAAACTTGCGCAGGAAACAACGTGATAACCGCTATCTAACAGTTAAACATTTGCGGTATTTAAACTGTATACATATAATATAATTAAATAGAGACGTCGCATATAGGAAAATCCGGTTAAAATCGAATATTAGGATTAACGCAAAGTTAATCAGAAAAAACAAACACAATTAATCTCTTCTCAATTCTTATCAATAGTCGAGATATCGTTTTTATTGTGTAATTTTTTTATCAACTCGATATCTTAAATTTTATTTTAATGTCGGCGTTATTAAAACGTTTATGAATGCACAAATTACGAAATTTGAAGTCAATTCGACGCAGGATTGAATTGTAAACAACGTCGTCGAATAAACAAATCGTTATCGATGAAGGTTTTAAATAATATGGGAATCGTTCCGGTCGCATTCGGAAGGAGAGCGCATCACTGGGGGTGTTGACATTCGTTTGTCGGTTGATTGAGGGGTCTGGGCGGCGAGGGGTACCGACCGAGCGCGTAGAGCGCGGCGGGGCGGCGGCGCTCGGCCATGTCGCCGCAGCCGCAGCCTCGCCTCGGCCGCTCGGGACGCGCCCACTGATTCACGGCCCGGACACGGCTGCCAACTGCGCCTCTGACACTCGACTCCTGTCATGCGCCCGCGAACGCGGCTCTCCCCTCCCGCTCGCGAACGTAATTAAATATTCGTCAATACGATAAATAAAATATTTAATTAGTATTTTAAAATAAACCGAATATTGTTTCGGACAAACTCGATATAATTGTATGACAAAAGAACCCCTATCGATCGTTTCGAAATTGCGGCCCTCTCTTGACCGGCTATATAAAATTAGTGAACGTCAGTAAAAGCGAGAAATAATTATGTTTTGACGAAGTCTCCCTCGGATTCGAATCCATTTATATTTATAGTTTACTAGGAATAAAATGCCAACGAAATACTGCAGAGAGGAACTTCATTTTTTTAATGGTTCTCGTTCACCGCACATAAACGTTTATATTTTTTTCAAATTTATAAATTCCTAATTCTTAAAAAGTCACTAATTGTATTTTAATCAAACGTTCGCACAATCGAGAGTTATTCGTCGCATAAACGCCAATGTTAATTATTTAACTGATATAGTAATTTGTCAATTCGATTCTTAGTTATATTTGTGCATTTGCAAATTTATTTGTGGACGAGATATAATTATGCAAATTTGTCTCGCGGTTAGTTGCATAAAAAAATAATTAACGGAATTTCTATTAAATATATACGAGGTTTTATATATAAATTTTGTTTTTGTTATTTAATTGTCAATACATTGCCAATCGCTCGGTGCTAATTTTTTTCTGCATTTCGTGTTCGGACGAGATCAAACATAATTTCAGTCGTCGTAATTAATCTAGAGTTTTAGTCGATATATCGAAACTTTATTATTTTAAATAAGATATTAAGTTTATAGCCCAGCGCTTATAGTGTTGTCTCGATTATGTAGCTCTGAGAAAAAAAAGGTCGATCTTCTCGACAAAGCCTTCTTTTGGGCCGTCGGTTAGAGCAATACATAATTTCTTCGCACTTTTCTATCGCCAAATGTGAAGACAGGCGCTCTCGGAAATTCTCCGATAATTAAAGTTACCACTCTGCTCGACTGGGGATATATTCGATGTAAAATATTGTTCTTTCGTCGATGTTTTAAACGATATTTTATAATATCATATAACAGAGCGACGGCTTGCCAACAAATAGTGAGGTGTCTTAAACCTTTCTGCGACGGCGAGATTCCATACAAAAACTTCAAACTAGCCAAAAAAAACAAGGGACCAATGGTTTACAATACGACGAAACGAACAAATTAAAACATATGCTTATTAAATTTTTTTTCCATCAAGCAATTCCTAAGTGGATACGATGCACATTCCCCAGTACTCGGCTCCGATTTTGAATCATATAGACGTAATATTAAATAATCTTGCATATTCAAATTAAATTAAATTCTCTCCTCGGTTTTCCATCAGAAAAAAGCATTGTTCTCTTTGCAACATCATACGAGACCGCGAATAAAAAGTGTTTTGTGTATCGCGGGCCAGGTTGATATCAATTTATCCCTCCGCCCGCCTACCCTCCTTCGCCCGGCGGCACCACCATAGTCGCGGGCAAACCAGCGACCAGATAAGTCAATACCCGCATTAAACGGTTTTATTCATTCCCCAATTTATATCGCTATTTTACTTGTATCGTGTTAATTACTTTAGATATTTTGATCGCCTCCAAACCGATCGAAGACAGAGCGACGGCTTGCCAACAAATAGTGAGGTGTCTTAAACCTTTCTGCGACGGCGAGATTACATACAAAAACCTTAAACTAGCCAACATTAACCGCCGGTGGCGGCCACTTTATTGGTCACCCTATATAACTTTTCTACGAATAACACAGGGATTAAGAATATCTATTTATAGCCACCAAGAATTTATCAGAAATGAAACACACCCGCTACGCCATTGAAATTGACGGCCGGCATCCTCATTACATTTTTTCTCAAAGCATGCTTAGTACTAATCACGTTAAGGTTCAGAACGCACAGCTTTAGAATAAACCATAGAAGTATCTTAGGAACAATTTTTTTTGCATCTCTTTGTCACTCATAATTGGTGTAGAGATACAACTATCCCGGACTAAGTTGACCCGGCTCCGTAGCCATCCAAAGGCAAATGCCGGAATAATACCTTGAGCCGCTTCCCATCACATTAACACTACCTACAAGCTTGCCCTGTCCTTCAGATCCCAGGCCGTACTGGCAACGAGGAAACTCGTTCTGATAGAAGCAATGCTATACCCAGCAGCTGTTGTAGACTAACCCTAAGGCGTACGTTACCTCGTTGGCCCAAAGAGGCCTGTCCCTCCGGAAAGCTAGTATCAACCTGCACCTGGATTACGTAGCCAACTAATGTTGTTCTTGGCGTGCTCCGAAATGGAGGAGGAAACTCCAACAACGAACGAGCATGCGAAGAATGGCAAAGTAAAAGCCATACGAAATCATCATCATCACCAATTAATTATTGACGGATTGATATAAACTATATATTTCTTCATACATTATATTATTAACCATTATTTTTTCTTAAATATATCTTAATATTTTTTATTTACGTCGAATTTTATATATTTAGGAATTAGCGAACTGATCGACGATGATTCATTTGTTATATAAATATATCGAAAAGCGTTTATAGTTTTAGTGTTCCCCCCAAATTTTAAGCGATCGTTAAAAATGTTTATTTATTTATTTTCGTCGTCAAAAAAATCTTTCGAAGGAGAGGAAATATTGTTTTTCGTGAGTGGTTAATCGCAATAGAGACGGAGCGGCTTCGGGCATAGACAAGTGGGGTATGGTCGCGATTCGCGCTGTTGCGAGAAACGGCGGTGCCGCGCCGCGTCCCAGCGCCGTAGTGCAGCCGCCATCTTGGATGCCGCCAGCAGCCGCGCCAGCCGCCGCAGCCGGGAGGTGAGCCGCGCCCGCCGCCCGCCCGCGCCCCTCGCGCCCCCCCCCTCGGCCCGGCCCGCGGAGGCAGGCGCCGGCGCCGCGGCCGGCCGAGGGCGGGTGCGGCCGCCGCCGCCGCCCTCGGGCCCCCGCCGCCTCCGCCCCCGTGCTCCCCCGCCCCCCGCGCCTTCGTCGCCGTCGGCCGACGCGTCCGGCGATCTCGCAACGCGCGGGACAGATCGCCCGCCCGGCGATTAATGTAACAAAGCCGTACTTTCTAGGTTAAGTTTATCTCTAACCTCCGTCGTTCGAATCGACGCTCTCGCGATCGCGTTTTTCGGCCGCGGCCGGATTAATTGATAACCGGCGAAATTTCGTCGGAATGTCGTCGGTTCGTCCGCCGGCATCCGTGTTGTGCCGAAACGATATCGATTGATTTTCGAAGCCGTTCGCGTCGCTCTTCGTTTGCTCGTCGGCGACGAGATCGAGGCGGCTCGTCGATTTTTTGTATCGATCCGCGACGACGACGGCGGCGACGGCGTCGTCTTCCGTCTCCCTCGGGCCGGCCCGCTGACCGCTCGGGGCGGCGCGATGCAGCGCGGCCGGATCGATCGCGAGAGGATTCGCCTAAATTTCGCGAAAATTGAGTTTGTCGAGAGAAGAAAGTTTTCGCCGAAGCCGAAGAGTCGCGCCTGGAACTTTTCGCCGGGGCGCTCGGGTTTTTGACGAGCCGGCTTTTTTTTCGAGCTTCTTTTGTTTTTTTTTTATTTGGACTTCGGCCGTTCGCGGACCCCCCGACCCCGTTCGCGAACCCCTCCGATCTATGTAAACCGCGCAAATATTTGACGGATCCGCAATCGCGTTCTTTTCCCGCTCGCGGCAAATATTTACCGAGGCCGTCGTTACAATTTTGACGGCCGTCCGAGTTGTCGCGAATTTTTTTGCCCGCGAATATTCTTCCGATCTGCAGAAGCGACGACGATTCCGCGTCGTCGTTTGTCTCCGGCGACGCGTTCTTTTTTTAATCGAAACTGGGGGGCGGTCGAGCGTATCGATCCGAGGAC
The DNA here is from genome assembly GCA_022495035.1 of Philopotamus ludificatus. Taxonomy (NCBI): domain Eukaryota; kingdom Metazoa; phylum Arthropoda; class Insecta; order Trichoptera; family Philopotamidae; genus Philopotamus; species Philopotamus ludificatus. Next base: position 65,708 of record JAGXCT010036171.1, read on the forward strand.
CGACCGAGTCCTCGGATCCGTCGATCGAGCACACGATATTTTTTTCTGTTATTATTTCGATAACACAATCGGGGTAAATTTTCGTGGAGGATTCCTCTCGACGTTAACCTTTAATCCTCTGCGGGCCAGACGTTAAAAAATTAATCCACGTTTTTTTTTAAAAAAATAATGCCTTTTATTGAATATCGAGAGTAGAGCGTAGATTTGATCGAAAATATCCAGAGTGAAAAAGGTTAATAATGCGAATGTGTGTCAAATCTCTGAATTCCATAAACGTTATTGTTTCCATATCTCTGACGATGCTGCAAAAATCCAAAGGAGACCATATATTTTTCTTATAAACCATCTATATTTATTTATATTAGGTGCAAATGTTTCATAAACTTATTTTTAAATTCTTAATAGTTTTGTCAATTTATTAGAAGTAATTTAATAATTTTGTTGAATTTTCATATGTAAATTGGTTAAATGTTTTATTGTTACGTCACCTCGCTTTATAGAAACGCAATAATTTTATTAATGGTGTTTAAAAATATTAAAATGTCTGACCATCTTCACTAAATGGAAACGAAAATACAATACCCATTCCTAGTGACAGACATCCCTGCCTTAGTGACCCACTTATCAAAAAAGGTTCGCCATCACCGATCTACTGTTACTAAATATTTGTTTAATAATTTCCATGATCTTCTTCAAAGTAGTCTTAATCGGATACGGATGATATGATGCGGACGTGACTTATTCCACTGTCGAGATGGAAAACAATGCCCGTGTCACTTAATCGACGGGAGTGTCCTCCTTTGAATAAGCTGCGAGTATGCTGCCAAATTTGTATTGACCGAATGGAAGCTTTAAAAATTTAAAAAAATATAAATCATATAAAAAAATGATTATTTTATCAATGGCGAATTTTACTATAATGTAATATTTAATTTTATTTATAAAAAAAAAAATACTCGTACAAGATGAGACATTCGCGGTTATTGCGTCAATTGCGGTCATATTTTTATGTCGCGTAGGACACGACATCGATTGACGCATTTTTCGCTGGACAGGTCAGCGTCATACGGTACATGCTGAGAGTCGGAACTTGTCGTTCTCCGACTCAATTTCATAAATAATAATTAATTTTTCTCGTGTCTGCGAATCGAGTGTTAATTAAAACCTTTTAAAGACGCATATAAAAATTAATTGCGAGTTGTTTTAGCCGCTTCACAATCGCTAGCGAATCGTTTAGAATTCCCCGGAAGGTTACGCATCTGAGTCACGTTTAAATACACGATTGTCGCCAGCTCCTCCATGCCACGACGTCGGTTAACCGTAATGGCTTTCCGAGTCGTCGGGGTCGAACGAACGCATTGTTTTTCGTCGATTCGATCCGAATTCGAAGGACGCGGAGTGGACCCTCGGCGGCGCTCTGCCCTCGTGTCAACGCACTTGGCTTCGGCGGCGTCTTGTCGCAAACTGGTTCGCCGGAGGACGAGGTGGATCCCGTCGGCGCCGCTTTCGCCGTCCTCCGCCGTTTCCTCTGCATTAGCATGCGTGACATCCTGTGTCCAATAGAGATACGACTCGCTTACGCGTTCGCATAACAGAACCTGTTTCAAATACGTAATAAAAAATAATAACGAGCCCGAGAGTCGCTCGCGCTAAACGATCATTCGCGAGATCGTCATATTCTATCGTGATTTATGCGGCGTCGTTTTTCTTCTCGGAGAGGAGTTAGTTGCCGCGTAAACGGGGAATTGTTCTCTCCGGAGTCGATCCCCGCGGTAACGAGGATTAATTAAACGATTCTGGGGGATCGCGTCCTTCTCACACAAATGCAAATGCCGCTCTTAATTAAGTTTCTGTCCGTGCCGTAATACACGTTGAGAATAGATCTCTCCCTCTGTGTGGGTGTGTACTGTAGATTCCGGTTATTTGGGCCAAATCCCAAGGAACACAAACCAAATAAAGGAACCAATACTAATATACTTCGATTATCTGGGACCCGATTTATAACTCAACGAGGTTTTGTCGTTAACTAATTAGTTATTGTTATTCTAACATAGTGTATAGTCTACCCTCCTATAGCGCCGAGATACGCTATAGAAAACCGCCTTATGTATTTTGTTAATTGAGCGAAATTAATTGCTTTGTTGTATTTTGTTGTCAACCGCAATGTTTTACATATTTACAAAGTATGCTATTTATTAAAATTTAGCCTTTTGTCAAAACCGTGATGTGGAGGATGCATTATAATAGGAGGGACTTTATATCAGGTAGCGCTATAGGAGGGTCGATTGTACTTCAATATTGTTTTAAATAATTTATTAACACTTAATCGGCCATCAGCAGGTAGCCTATTTGCTTATTCAAATACATACGATATAGTTTGTAAATTGATATTTTTACAATTTTATTCTAAATTTGATTTATTTAGGCCACAATCGCTTAACTGAGACATTATTTTTGGGCTCGATGGGTCCAAATTAATCCAAAACACTACCGAAACTATTTAGATCGCCAAAATCTTTATCTACCACCTAAATTAATTACATAATATTAAAATCTCTTCAGGAAATTCTAGTATATCACTTGCTTTCAACTCCTATAACAGCATATATTAGTTATTTCTCCAAAAAATATTCATATATATTTATTGTCCAGTTCGTAGCATCTTAATGTATAAGTAATGTCTTTTTTTTTCAATGAAATTCAAAACAATTTTTCTTATACTTTATTTAACTTTTCTAAAATAGTTCCCCATATTATCTATAACCTTCTGCCACCTTTCTTTCAAATCATCCATGCCCTTCTTGTAAAACTCTGTCTGCGGGTTTTGACTGAAAATAGTCTGAAAGGGCTGTATTCACCTCTTCAAAGGAATTTAAATTTTGATCTCTCAGAAAATATTCCATAAAACGAAATAAGTAAAAATCAGATGGTGCGAGACAACAGGGTGACCCATCCAAGATCCTGAATTTTTTCACACGTCAATTTCGTAACATGAGGTCGAGCGTGAATGCGTGTGGGACCAAACACCTTCTTTTTGAATCTTTCCCAATTTCTTTAGAATCCTCTGAGTACTGGACTAGGATGTACCGACCTTTTCCAATATTTTTTTAATGGTCAGCATCGGGTCGTCTTCGATTGCAGAATTCAGGGCTGCTTCATCCACTTGGACGGGTCGTTCGTTTGGGTTCGAGGCTCGTTTTCCAAACACAAATCACCAGATTTAAATTTTTTGAACCATCGTTGCCATTTCCTGACATCCAATATGGCACCGTAAATCTCGCAAATATCCTTCGTAGCTTCTGTCGCTTTCTTTTCAAATGATATTTGAAAAAGTATACAGCTCCGCAAATGTTGTTCCGACGGACACGTCTCTTCCATTGTCGTCAGAGGGATAAAGTAACCGTTTTTTGTCTAAAGGCCACGAGCAGGTAGCCGCTACACAAGTGAAACTTATAACACGTCCTTACTGCCTGCCTAACAAGGAGAAAACGACATTACTTTTGGACACCCCAATTCTACTATTCTATATATATAATACAGCTGATATTCACTTTAAATATTGAGTTAATTTTTTAAATTTTGTAATTTGAATGATCCATGATATGAGAATTTTCGCAAAGGAATGAGGAACCACTTGCTTACAGATTTTATTGGTACAAAACAGTGTTTCCAATTATTTATGGATTACTTCACATACCTCTAGATATATCATACACAATTGATTTCGTGTAAAGCAATGAAATACATGTCCGCGACATGATGATGACTGTTATTCCAAAAGAACGGTAATAGTGTCTGGGTTAATCGGCATCTACTGTATATACGTCGATAAAATCGTTCTATCGTACTAAAGTAAATATCTTAGTTTTTTCCAATAGAAATCGTTATTATTTACAATCGAAAAAAATGCATTATCATTATGAAGATTAGATATGATGTGGCTTGAAATTGGGTGCAAATATCGATTGGAAAGGTTAAACCGCATATTAACACTTTGACTACTTAACAAAATATGATATACTGTCTTATTTTAGCGAGAAACGTCGCCAAGGAGTCAAGGTGTTAAAAACTGATGACACAAATTGCGTAGAATTTTAATACAATTTACAATTGTTATATAAAAAAATATGTTGTTTGTTTGCTTTGGTTTTTTTTTCTTCTTTTCAATATATTAACGTGTGTAAATCTTTTGACACTTAATCTCATAAACAAGTTTTTTTTAATGCGCAATAATATTTCTATCTTTTGTGTTGATCGATTTTCACTGTTTTTACAATGTCCTCGGGATCTCAATCGGTTACACTCGGTTATATATTATGTTAATGATTAATATTTTATTATAATTATTATTTAATATGAGAAATTATTGCTTTTAAAATCGATTGATACTTTTTATGTCGAATCTTACCGTGTTAAAAAAAGCCTTAATATTAATAAAAAAAACAAATTGAATATATATCTACAATTTTCTTCAATTTCTGGGTTCAATATCCATGACGTAATAAAATATTAGATCTCGGATCAGTCGTATTTGATTTGTATTCGAAACATGCAAAAGAAACTATAGTTTTATACAAAAAACTTTTTTGATTTTACAGATCATCTTTTTTTACAAAATTTACATCCACAGGTATAATACTGGGGTTGTAAATTTAATTCTTTTTGTACGGTGGATCCGTTCCACCAAAAACCATATAAATGTGATGTAGAAAATCGTGTAAAAATATGTAAACCCAATAAATACAAATATACAAAATATTATTCTTGCACGTGTATTTTAATTATGAAAAAATATTAGTATACGCGTATATACAGTCAACCCTGTTTTTGTGCGGTGAATAGGGACCGCATAAAAAATATAACTAAATCGAAAAAAATACATTTAATTTTCGCTTTGAAATAAATCTTTTTTTTAATGGCCCACAAGTATGTAAGCCCTCTGAAGGGCGGTAATTGTTGAATGTGATTTTATAGTGCAGTGATGGCGAACCTTTGGCCTTATAAATTTATCTTTTCTTGATCTTTTAATCGGTTTGTCAATATTTTATTAAAGTTCTTTTTGAGTAAAAAAATTACAATAGTTTTTATTTTAAATTGCTTCTAATGTGACATCATGACTCAGCATTTCAATCGACTGAATATAACATTTAGAGGAAATGTGCGGTGTTTGAAAGTATTCAAATATTTATGACGAATCTTGACATCTGCACTATAGATTTGGAAATAAAAATCCATAATCCCCCTTTCCAAGTGACGTCTTTGACTCGATCCACGGGCTAGTATTAAAAAATAATTAACAAATATTTGACTCAATTCTCAAAAAGGTTCGCCTTCACCGATATAGTGCAATGCATATGTAAAGTAAATAGCTGATGTAATACTTTTATATAATGTGACGTTTTTTCATATACCGCATAGAAAAAGTCGCACAAAAACAGGTTTAGTGGACTTTATCATTATTTTTTTTTTAAATATGAACTTATTGGCAAAGAAATCAAATATTTTCCATCGACGGTTTTCAATGTATTTTTATTCGATCTCGATTTACTGTTGAACAGCGCCGGCGAATAATACGCGCGATATTATTATTATGTATTTGTTTATAACTTTTCGCGATCGAAAACTTCTTAACTCAATTGAAAATTTTGTTTAGGCAGTAGGCGAGCGGAGCGGTGCGCGTTATCTGACTAACAGCGTTAGCAACTTTTCATTTTATCAAACTTATCGGGCGCTTTCAATCTAACTTTTGTATTCCGCTAACTTGTTTTTATTTCACTCCAAGGTTGACCGAAAAATAATGGTGTAGACTTGTACGCCGAATAACAAAACGGGAAGTAGCCATCCCTCCGGGAGCCGCAACTTTTCGCGGAGGGGGAGGAGAGCTCCCACACACACACGTCCACGAAAAATCATAGCGAAACTTTGACAGTTTGCGCCGAGTTGTTTGAATTTTGTTCGGTCCCTCCGCAAAAATATAATATCGAATGCATAAATCCGAAGAGTGTGCACACATTTCGCGCAAAATATCCATGTATCGATTACTGATCGACTTTTTTCTTGTTTCAGATTTTCGAAGATATCTTTGTGGGAGTCGACGAGTCGCATCGATCGGTGAGCACAATAACAACACACATGCAAACGTCAATTCCAACTCGACGTAATTCTATGACATTGAATCGGTTGTTAATCGAGTAAAAAAAAATATAACTGGTATCGGTTGGTACGCGATGTGAAAGAGACGCTGTATGCACGATTTGCCGTGGTGCATTAGTATCGCGTTTGATTGCATTTTTAAATTTCAACGTTTATTCACATGGGCGTCGTCGTTAAATTGAGAGAGACGTCCGAATTTAGAATGACAGACATACAAAATTACTCTCGTGTCTATCAACACACTATGCGGAATAGAATATTTTGCTATTCAAATTGCAGATAATTCGTATGTATACACAATAGAAAATAATTCGCCAATTAAATTGCAAGATAAGGATTTTAACCCTAGAGATATATCGACTAGACCAGTGCTTCCCAATTACTTTCATGTCACGGCCCCCTAAATCTGAAAGAATATTTCCCGCCCCCGCTCAAAATAAAATATTTTATAGTTTTATTAAGATTATTTGCTAATAATTATTACAATTATAATACACATATTTATATTCAGCACAAAATCGGTTTAAAATCTTTCCGCGAAATACAGTAAAACTCCGTGCACTGAATACCTCTCTGCACAAAATGCTAAATAATCTTGTTTCTTTTTTTTTCTTATTTATTATTATTTATTCTGATTTTTTTTTTGTTCTTCTTTATTCTTATTTTATTATTATTTATTCTTATTTTATTATTATTTATTCTTAATTTTTTCTTTTTTATTGTTATTTATTCTCATTTTATTCTTATTTATTCTCATTTTATTCTCATTTTATTATTATTTATTCTTATTTTATTATTATTTTTTTCTTTTTTATTCGGATTTTATTATTATTTATTCTTATTTGTCCTTATTTGTTTCTTATTCCAACCATTTCAAGTCGAGATATTGATGAATTCTTCATTAATATCTTGAATATTTTTTTTAAATGGTCTATAAATCTAATATAATAATAAATCTAAAATATAATAATAATAAATCTATTCCTTTTGTTGTTGAAAGTTCCCGACAGAAAAGCGCATGCGCTTACATTATCTTCTCGGTGTATATAAATATGTTTTCATGTGTTATTCAACAGACTTTAATATAATACATTCCTTAAATATGCTATGTGGAAAAATATTCATAAATGAATATTTGTACTCTGTACTGAATATTTTCGCGGCCCCCGCGAGAAATCCTACGACCCCCCAGAGGGCTGCGGGCCATAATTTGGGAAGCACTGGACTAGACTAATTAATTAACCATGGACAAATTTTTATTTAGAATATTAATTTTGAAATACTTTCTAAACTAATCGTATTTCAAGAAAGTTTTCCGTAATCATCGTTAGGAAAGTTATCGAGTATTGAAAAAAAATTTAATGTAATTAAATTCCAGAGATAATGGTAGCCAATTCCATATATTAGTCATATATCGAGTGGATCCTAGAAATCTGTTCAGTTATTGGATTTCAAAAACTGTTTATCTATTTCCATGCTGTTTAAAAATAACCCATTTATCACAATTAATTATTATTAAATTAATCCTTATCAGCTGGTATTTTTTGTTTGACTTGCCATTAGCGAAAAAAAGATACATGGATTAAATTTTCTATTTGTACAGAACGAAAAATGAAAAATATTTTCTACTATAATTTCGGATTGTTTATTCCTTTTGTGTTAAACTACGTGAATTGATATACTAATAATTAATCAAAGGTATGAGATTTACAGCTAAAATTACATGATAATAATATAATTTATTAAGCGAGATAATCACGGTACACAGTATATTTATTTATAATCGCAAAATACGAAAGTTTTCTTTAATTATTGTAATATTTTCCGGTGTATTTTCATTTAAACTATTTGTATTGTTTCGTAGAATGAACTTTAACCAGAGAAAGTCCTTGCGGTAATTACTTTGGTTGTTGTGGGCGTGTTCGAAAGCATATTGAACCGAAATAAATGGATATTTTTTCGGTTCAGCTCCGTTTTTCGTTTTTTTACAATACTTGCAATAGCCAGTGGTGACTCGTAGGTAAAATATCTGGGGGTGCTGCATAAGATTAAAAATGATGAGTGTATGGACGGCGCGGGACCGAGTCGCAGCGCAATACGGCGCTTAACGACGAGATCCCCCCCCCCTGCTGTCGCCTCGCATCCGTCCAACACAACACGATACAATATATAAATATGCATATAATTATTAGTCATATTTTTATTTAATTTAAAAAAATTTGGGGCGTAATTAACGTTATTAGATTTAGAATGTCAAGGTCTGTAAATTCTGTTTTTACTTAATTATTGTAGTCGCCTCCCACGTGACATACTAACGATGAGGTAAATACAAGCCGGAGGGGACGTGCGATCGATGAGGGTTAGCGATTATTTGTATGGACGTCGTCGTTAAATTTAGAAACGTCCAAAATTTAGCGGGGCAACAATACGCACGTCTACCGAAACGGTGATAGGGGGCATATTATATTGTACGAGGTTGTTTTTTTCTCTGAAAGGGAACACCTCGCAATTCCCAAAATCTAACGAAACATATTGTTATTTTGTGCGTTGGACGGATACACGTTTGTAGGCGTATATTCGATTTAATAATTTAACAAGAATACTTATCGACACGCTCCGCGGACGTTTATTAGGGTTCTAATTAATTACTTAATCTTTGTAAGCGTCGAGTTAATTAATTCCGACGATTATGATCGCGAAAATATATTTTCATTTGTACACCCAACTCGTTCCACAAAAAACCGTGTAAAAAGTATGCCGAAGTAACCGATGCCGTTTATTCAAACATCGGGACGCAATTATTGTTTCTCGGAATCGTGTTAGAACAAATAATTCGTTTAAAAATATGTATTCATTATTTTTTTTTAAATTCGTGTAAAAAAAGAATTGAGTGTATATCGTTCATTTTATTGTTGAAAAAATATTTGTTGCATCAGTGCACTGACGTCGATAGATTCCCATTTTTTAACCCGTGTCGTAACGGGTCCGGTTCGCTTTCGCCCCGTGGGAAGATCTCGAATGCGTCAGGGGCGACGGTGATTCACACCTGTTTGATTACAGCGTCGTAGTTACGCATGTGGCAGAGGTGCGAAAACTTTTCGACGCCGTCTGTTTTTCTATCTATTCGTCAATATTTATTTTATCAACTTCAAAGTATTCCTGATCGGATATATCTTACGAAATCTTTCAACACTGAAATGCAACTTTGTCGTCGAATACGGAGGTTAAGACGCCATATTATTTTTCTTTATAAGTAGAAATTTTCATGTTTCAAAAATTAAATAAATAGACGTTGATTAATTTTTAAAATTTATTAAATCATGTTATAATATAAAATACATGGATAAGAAGTATTATCTATTGTTGCTCTCACTAGAAAACATTAAAACGGCGTTTTTCTTATCATATTGGATGAATGTCATCATCATCACTAGTGCTTTCAATTGCATTATAGATTTCTTCCGTTGTTTAATTACTCGTCGTAATCGCAAATTACCACCCACGTATTTGTATCGTTATTGAACAAATATATATTTTGTCATTCGCTGTTGAATCAGAGCTCGCGACAGTGCTCGCCAATCTTTTACATTCCATGTGCACAACCCAAGCATATTTTCTACCCTTTTGCGTCCATGTTAGGAAATTAATCGTGTCAGTTTTTAGTACAGAACGATTTTTAAAAATATTTGGCATTACCTATTATTGACGGCGCTCCGTCAGTACACGCACTGATGGGTTTATTATAATCTAATTTTAGATTTCTATTCATATTTTCACTATTTCAAATATGTCTGACCTCTTGTTTTATACTTGGCAAGTTGAAATGCGCCACTTGTAATCTTCTAATGTGCCAAGTTTGGCGCATGCGCCGTGGATTGACAACCCCTGGCTTACGGTGTCTCTTTCGATGCCGGGAAGTACATAGTATAATGTAGCCATGCCAATTATCCCTCGTTTTTCGAGCAATTCATCAATTTCATTGTTGGCAAATCCTCCGATCCTCTTCGCCTCTTGAACGTGCGATGTTAATAATTTCCGAGTTTATAGATTCTTCAATTATTTGAGCCAATTTTGGAAAATATTCTTTTGCAGATTTCGCGTCAACCGATCTATTTCCGCCTTTCATTTTGAGACTGTCTTAAAAATCGTCTTTTATGATCAAAATGGACGATATATGAACACAGATGTGTTCATATACCGTCACATATAAACATTTTTCTCAGAAATAATCGTACAGCTGTGCGTATGTCAACAAAGAAAGATTTAATTAAAAAAATATTTTATATAAGCTTACTTAACCTAGTCGTGCCGATGGGGTCAATAATTATTAAATCCTACATTTTTGTATTTGTCTTAAAAAAATCTTATGAATAAATATTGTAATCATCGATCTTTATTGTCCGTCATTGCGAAAAATATATTAAAACGGACGCGATGTTATTTCTCGCTCGCATCCGGTACGATGTGCAAGTGCGAGGGAAACCCTACTAATAACGACATTTTTTTTATTCTTAGATAAAATCATTTTTAGCATGAAATGCTTGGGGTCTATTTTCCATAGTAAATAATAGACCCCATCGGGCGACGTCGTTGGTTTCGAGCCGTCGTGACGGATCGGTTAAAGTGGTGGGTGCTAGTTGTACATAGGGATTCTTATATTCTCCTTATGTACATATTAAAGTGAGACCGTGTGATATTATATCCATTGCTGACTGTCATTCCCATCTAAGCAGCGATACAAATGAGCGAGAGAAAGAGAGATAAAGTGTATGGCGCAGTTCCCATCGTAATACATCGCTAACTGCTTCTCGTTTTTACTTAGAAATTCATTTTACAACGGCAACTTGTTCGCCATTTCATTGAAATTTGGTTCGAGAAATATTTTATTTTGGGGTCCAATAATAAATGCCGCTCGCGAGCTAAGTTTGGCGACCACTGTGCTAGAGCGTGTAAAGCGAACGATGGGTGTATTTTAAATTTTTTTTTATTAATGTTTACGTCGCAGGGATATTCAAAATTGTTAGAAAAATTGTTTTTTTTTTTGGGCGACTACAGCCCTGGCTACACTCGACATGGGTGTTAGATATCGTAAGCATTGTCGGCACTCCGCCACTGTTAGCCATCAGCCCTAGCATAGCGGCAGGGCAACCCTTTCGAAAGCCGGCGAGACGCGCCTCAGACGGCCGTCGCGAGCCAAGCAGCGCGCACGCGCGTCGCGCATCTACCGGCGTCGGCGTCGGCGTCGCGTGTGGACGCAGTCCAGTGTGTGTGCATGTGTTGCGAGTGTGTGTGTGTGACGGTTAACGATAATCGTGAGTTTAACCGTTTTCCGATTGTCACCGCTTCGTGTCGTCGGCGCTCGCGAAGTGAAAGGAGAAATTATTTCGGTGAGATTTTTATGTCTGCCGCGCCGTATGTCGATCTGGCGCCGTCGTGCGCGCAACAAAAATGTCATAGAAATTAATTTTATCACATTAAGTAAATCGTGTAAATATTTATCGATTTAACGAATCTTTCCGCCATCGGTAATATATAATAAGAGACACGACGCCGTTCGAGTGTCACCTTTGATATTTGATTTGCAATAAAAAAATACGTTTTGATCCGGATCAAACTCTAGAGCGCGCGAAGTGAGCCATGATCTGCGTCAGCGATCGTCGACTTGCTTATAAAATATTTAACCAATTTCCGACACAATAGAACGTTTGTATCGTACATAGATCGAGTTTAATTCGTTCGCGCGTCCGTCGCAATAGTCGCCGTCGGCAAACACCAATTCGCGTGCTATTGTAGTGTTGAATTTATATTTAAAAAAAATCAGAGCATCCTCTGCATATAAACCGTGTTTACACATTGGATACGAGCGACGTGGATTCCACGACAAAATCGTATTTGCGTATGTCCGGGGCGCGCGCTAATCGATCGGCTGTAACTCTTAGAACGATTTGTTTTTCAAATATTTAGATACTAGTGAGTTGTAGCAATACAACACATATTTTTTGCGACATATAAAACCATTTACAATGAGTCCTCGACTTATTCGTTCCGAAGGTTTTCGCGGAAAGCACAAAATTTAACATTTTTGGCAAAAAATGTTTTAATTTCAAAGCATAGGTGAATATAAAATAGATCTATATATGTATATACAATCAAAAAAATATTATTTATTGGTCATATTCGTAAGTCGAGGACTGACTGTGTTTGAAATATTTTATGACGCTTTTACAAGTAGGTGTGCTTGAATTTGCCAACGTTTGTTTGCCAATTATTTAATGTTTAATATTTAAGAATTTATAACATCGATTTTTCACTGTTATGATCTGCTGCAACTGTTATAACGTTTTATTAATTAAAATATTTTCTTATCGCGGTAGGTTACTCGGTAGTTGTAGCAACACAAAAACATTTTTTTTATGTCCATAGTGAACTTTATGAAGAGAGTCAATTAGAAAACAGCGATAACGAGAATAACAGCGAACCGGAATCTATTCAAAATAAACCATGACAACATTCGGAGCTATAAAAACAGCTGTTGCGGATAATACATATATACAGATAATAATAATCAATATACCATGTTTTATAATGATTTCTTAAAAGTTTGATGACGTCTGCTCTAATATCCAGTAAATGTTGAAGTAGTCGTATTATCTATTTACAATTAAATAACTAAATCGTGTCGGCGGTTTGATGCGTGATTGGAAAAACGTGTCCGTTTCCAGCGTCACTAATGTTTTATGTTCGAGTCGGAGGACGGGCTATGCAGATTGTTGCGCACACCTGCCATATTCTGCACGGACAGGTAACGCCGGCCGCTAAATTTAGCGAGTTGTCGCCGTGCGAACCGATATTCGGCGGACGATGGCGACGCCGACGATGACTCGATGCTATTCGACGCCCATGCGTCACTCATTCGGCCGCTCTCGGGGGCCCGACGTGCATGTCCATTGTCTTCGCTCGAGGCCTATTTGCGGCGCCGTCGACGCCGCCGTCGCCGTTTTTTCGTCGATTTTCCCACCGAAACGTTGGGTCATATCGCCTCGCGCATATCTAATTGGAGAAAACGCACGCCGTGCACGGTGCATACGTATTCATTACCGCGTGTGCCACATGTAATTTGCCACCGCGTTTCATTTCGTATCGATACGTTCGGATTTCTCTTAATAATCGCCAATTACGGAGGCCGCGAGTGTGTATAGTACGCTTCGATTACGCACCGATGACCCAGTGAGTCATTTCCGTTCGCCGACGACGCCGTTTTGCCGTCGGACTCGTTACACATCCCGCGTGCGATGTGCAAACTCCGAATATTTGGTCTCGCGATCGTCGGCACTTTCTTATCGCGCCGTTTAGGCAATTAACTGGTTCGCGTCGACATGTGTGTTATCGTAATTTCTGTCTCGACAGCAAAGCAACCTCGGCATAATTTATCGCACTCGTTTTTTATTCATTTTTTTGCAACGCCAGTACATATTTTTATTGTTTGTTTATGTTCGAGTGTTTGTGCCTCGCTGTGTGGCGGGCTAACAGGTGCTTTCGGTGGTTCGCGCTAGTTCGTCAATCTTTAAATTAGTCATATTATGCGATAAGATTAGACGTGAAAAATGTTTCGAGTTTTCCTCGATGCTTTTTCGCAGGAATCTCTCATAAAATTGTTTCAGCTTTAAGTGGGATGTTCGCCTAAGCGATTTCATTCGAGTCTTAGTCATCTCGCATCCTGTCGAGGGAATATCGTCGATATTACAGTATGTCCTCGACTTGTAATTAATTGTTTCTTAGAATTTTCGTGCAGATTAAAAAATTCAATCAATTTATCATATACAATAGTGTGTTACAAGTAGATATATCTACAGTAAACCCCCTACAACGTTTGCGACAGTTTTTTTCTATAACGTCAATCCCTCCTACAACGTATTTTTTTAAACCGTTTATTAATATTTTATTATTTTATAAAATTAGCTAATAAAATGTCGCGTTAATCTTCCCTGTCTGCAAGTTGCGGGAAGATTACGTCAGCTAAAATACGAAATAATACCGCTCATCGCGCGAGTCAAGTCATTTGCGCGCTGGTTAACACGTAAACATGACATTAAAGTAGAAGAATGAAAATGTTTGATTTACTGTTTTCCTTCCAATCAAAAAATAAAATTGAAAACCTTAACCCTCTATTACGTGGAACCTATCTTGACGTTTTAAGGGGGTTTACTGTAACTTTGATTTTTTTTGTGATCAATATTTAGTCGATCCCCCTTTCTAGTGCAGATGTGGCTTAATCTATCCAATGATCGATTTATCTCTTGTGGAATTTTAGTCCATTTTTCAGTTAAAGGCGTCAATAATTTATATTTCCTACTGGGTTTTTAGGATCTTTTGTGCTTATTTATTTATAATACATGTGAAATGTTTTTGATTGGATTTAATATCTGGAGATTGTCCAGGCCAAGGCAAAATATTGAGACTGATCGTCTTTATGTGAATTGTGTCGTCAAACAATGACATTAGTCTATCTTATAAAATGCTAATCAATTTTAATAAATTGAAATTACATCGCAGACTATTAATTCTGATCTTTCGCTTTGAAAAATTGTACCCCATAATTTATTCCTACAAAATTATAACAGTATAACATTCCAGCGAAATCTATAAATTCTGAGAACTCTTTTTCTTAAATAACCGTTTACTTCTTTTGACGTCTTCGTAAATCATTCAGAGACATGGTTTTCTTGGTCCTCTTAACTGAACTGATCCGTTCTTCTTTTCTTATTATTTATTTGACAATGAGAGAATTTGAGCGATATTTTCATGACACTAATAATTTTATAATTAATTTGGATATTTTTTATGTATGCAGGTAGCATAATTGCTACCTGCAATATCGGCTACCTGAAATACCCATCCCCTATCGTAGAATGGCGCCAGAGAAAGCTGTACAATTCATAGAACATAACGGTTCGAAAATTCTTTTAAAATATATGGATTTATAAATTTCTCTGTAGACATTGCCAGTATTTTAAGTAATTTCTCCCGGTTTTTTTTTAACATTTGTATTCTCTATTTTCATATACACGTGAAAGAAACCTGGAACGTAATAAATATGCATTCGGAATAAGGCGCTGACGATGCCTACTGAGTGTTGAAGGAATATAACATTTTGAAAGAAATGGCTTGAAATTACCATGTTTTCAGAAGGATTTTTTGCTACTTAGGGCTATATTTTTTCGCTAGAAAAAATATAGCATCGAGAAACTCGTGCTTGGATACTAATTCAATACAGTGATTTCCGCGTTAACTGCGTTGCGAAACGTAGAATGCCGATTTATTATAATCGCATAAAAAAAAGATAAGAAGTCCCATATACACTATCGCAATTTATTGTGCGTTTGATCTAAATATGCAGGGGATCATGCTAATGGCACTCGAAATTCGATCGCTCGTTTTGTAATAATGTTATCGGTAATTTTTCATTGTGTCGCCATTATCTATATTAAACACGTTTTGCAAATTTAAATTTGTATTATCTATAGGAATTCTATTTATTTCGTGACGAATTGCGATCGGTCTAACAATTAAATAATATTGTATTATCAATCGCCAGATGCGATCGCCATTAGTCATTCGGCGCACTGCAAGCCGCCCGGTAACCGTTGCAATTATATAGATATATATTTTTTTTAAATAATTAGTTGTTCTTACTTAAAATTGGACGTGCATTACTGCGGTAAAAGTCTTTAATAGCGTCAAGATATTCAAGAGAACTTTCGTCATAGTCTTGTGTAAAAACTTTTTCCCCCTACCGCCGCTTTTCTCCGGTTCCTCGGCTCCGAGCAAACTTTTCTCATCCCCCACCCCCGCCAACTTTCGGGATTACTTTTGTTGGCAGAAATTGTTATAATTTCTTTTGAATAACTTTGCGGCGTTCATTATTGCGGAGTGTGATGCTATATAATAAATTATTCAACTTTATGTTGTGCCCCGTCGCTTTATCGGAGTGCTGCTTGCTTTGCTTGCAAAAGTGAATTAATTATACGCCACTGGTGAAATTGTACATGTATATATTTCGCGTATTGTAACTCTGGAAATGGTCGCAATGCCCATCCGAACGGAAGCCGTTGCCGACACCTGCGCTGTTTTGTGTTATTTCGAACCCTTTATGGAGGAGCGGAGGACGCACCCTCTGGCAAATCCAATTACGTCTCGATCGGACACGTACGTCGTCGATTTACATGTCATCGTATGTCAAAATGTACGGATCACATATCACAACAAACTGTTGACATTTCGTCTATCGCTCGGACATATGTGCATACATCATTGTTTTCATTTGTGTCACACTCCGCATTGTTAGACAAAAAAAAACGATACTTTATCAGACACAATGGGGTCAATTGAGCAGCGTTACGTGTGGCCGTAGGATGTCGGCCAAAATAAAAGAAAAAGGCGCTCGAACAAAGAGCATCGCGATGCGTATGGATGCGCAGATGGATGGAGACAAATTTACCAGCGACAGCCTAAAGATTACTGTTTTTACTGGCCTAAAAGATCGGGAGAGCCCACTGACTATTCGACTTCAAAATATGAAATTCACGGAATAGATTTACATGGTTTTATGGTCATCACTAGAAAATTAACGTGCTGTTGGCGAAAAATCGCTCTCAACGCTGGAAATATTTAATGGAGACAACTCGATCCATAGTATCTTGAATAAAATTTACATCTCGCGATTTAATCTTTGCTAGTTGTTTCGTATAATTCTTGATAACGTGCCATAATCGGTGCTTTAAATCGCATTGGAATTGCACATCATGTGTAAGAAAATGATTTTCAAGTTTTATTGGCTAATTGAAGGTCGACTAGAATTATAATTGCAGCTGTTCGAAAAATTTCTATGTATATTTGTTCTTTGTGAGCGCTTCATTGAATGTTAATTTTTATCAATTATGTATTTCAAAGAAGCTGACATTTCTTTATATCATTTAATTTTGATTTAATCCGTTCAGTTTTCGATTCAGTTCCTAATGTTGAGTTATATAATGTATAAAATATTATTATTAATTAAATGGTCCTATCTGGATCTTATTATGAATCCGTCATAGCTTGAAGGTAATTACAATTGAATTATGATTGTTAAGTTAACCGCTACTGAGCGCAAATAGTACTCGGATGGGTGGGTATCATTATCTCATTTCTGAGAATTCTGAGTAACGCTGGTTAACAGGTAACCATTGCACTATTTGAATCATGCATATGGTCACGTTTCTCAGAAATGAGGGAAACTGGATTAATAGTTTATTTAAAAATAATGATATTTAATCGCTTCACAACTTGAGGTTTGAGAAAATCGGAACGGCTGTCTCTACTCTGATGCCAGGACTGTGACGGTCGTCCTCCATGTTAACTAGGCTCTTCAAATACGGGTCAGATTGCCAGCCATGAGACCAGATCGTATAAAATATAGGCTCTCAACCTATTTTGCCCCATGGCGTACTTTCCCACCTCCCCCCTAGCCTGTCTAAAGTTGTTTCAATTTTTCTAAACTTATTGGCTGAATATAAATGCGTTTTTAGAGCTAACAGCAGTGAAGTTTTAAAGTAAGATTTTTTAAAACTGATATATTCGTGGAAATAACCAAGTAACTAGAAAATTATAGTGTTTGAACTTTTGATATTTGAGGATATCTATAAAAATTATTCACATATCTAGAAAATTTAAATCTTTGGCTTTTATTAGATAATCGCGGGCAGAAAAAAGAGCTTCATATTTATAATACAGCTGATATTCACATGAAATATTGAGGTATTTTTTTAAATGTTGTAATTTGAATGATCCATGGTATGAGAATTGTTGCAAAGGAATGAGGAACCACTTGCTAACACGTGTTATTGGTACAAAACAGTGTTTACAATTATTTATGGATTACAGTTAATCCCCCACTAACACTAAAATCGGGACCGTGTAAGTTGGGATAGTGTTATTGGGGGT
>JAGXCT010036172.1:0-10595 GCA_022495035.1 Philopotamus ludificatus
ATTTTAATAATAAATTATCAAAATCTCATTTGTGCTAAGAGAAGACTACTAAAATTACTATATATATCACTGAAACCTTCAAGTGGTTATGATTTTCCTATAATTGAACAAGGAAAATTGTTCCTAACCTATTTTTATATATGGATTCTATTTTCATCTGTAAGGCTTGAAAAGGTATCAGGTGTTTCGGTATGCTAGGATTTTTTTTCTGTGGAGTAAATGTAAAATTTTGATAAGATTTTTGGTCAACAACACCATTATGATGCCTCAGCCTCCTTATTCATCGGATATGGCAACCTGATATCTCTATCTGTTCCCGTGTATGAAAAAACATGTTAAAGGAAGACGTTTTACTAATATTATGGTAAAAAATACAAAATCCTAAGACGCAATATCGAAAATTCGGGAAAATTGGAAAAACCTATTATTAATGATATTATATAAATATTTTTATTCAGAAAACCGAAAATGTGGCATATTTTACGTAAGACCACCTCTTACATTTAGTATTAATATAATGAGACAATTGATTGCAATACGATAAATAATAATTTAACATTTAAAGTACTCAACGACCGCAATTAAACTTTGCATAATAACAATTTGATATACTAATTAATCCGATGCCAAGATTATATTTATATGTAATTAATTGCTAAACATTACGCTGAGAAACCACGACCTAAAAAGAAAACAGGTGTTGAAAATCAACGAATGCAATGAATTTCCGTCCATTATGGTGTTGATTACTTATAAACCGCCGCCGGTCAAAAGCACTGTCATCAACTGAAGTATTTGACATCTTGTGCAACACACCCGAGAAATTAATTATTTATCCGGGGCAGAGCATCTTTGCGCACCGGCCCGAAGCCAACTGTCGGTCCCTTAGGTTTCAATGGCTGCTCTTCCCGTGGACATTGTCCGCGAGATGTCACAGCTACAAATGGCGTACAAACAGCAGCGCAAGCAGAGGCCGTCGCAAATTGGAAGCAAAAAAAAATAAAATATGCAATACAATCTCATTTCCTGTTGCTATACAAGTAATTAATTATTATATATTGCAAGAGAATTATAAACAATGCCAATCCGCTCTAACGATTGCATAATCGATTCGCTGTGTCGGTTATTAAATCACATCTTTAAGCCATGTCCATATCCGGCAATAATACATTTTTTTTTAAAAATATCTATATATATCTTAAAACATTAAGAAATTTCCCATCCCGAGGCGGTTGTCAATATTTTCTACGGTTTTAACATACGAGACTTTATGTCATGCGAATGTAAAAGGAACGCGTTAAAACTTTACGACTTAACAATTGCAGAGCCAAACGGCATTATACGGTTGTAAAATTTTGATATAAAATATTTCCACATATGCACGAAATTGCAATGAAATTGCACTCGAACCGGATTCAAATAATTCAGAAAAATATGTAATTCGGCCGTAAAAAATTAAAGACACAAACGACGCAATCAAATTCTATTGTCGGTCTACTCGGATGGCCGTGCGTTCAAATTGCTGGCGCCAATGTCCACCAGTGATGGCCAACCATTGTTGATACTCCCACGATCTTTGGAAAAAAATAATGTCCCGCCTGATATTGTCGACTCTTCTTACCACGCAAGAACTAGAAGCCGGTTTCTTTGGGACGATATCCAAAAATAATTCGTCTCTCTCGCACCGCGACTACAATCGACGAGCGAGAGAAAGGCAGTCGCAATCTTTATCTCCTCATTAGGACAATATGTTGTTATTATGCAAATGAATCCCGACTGTATCAGATCCAAATTTAATACGCCAATTGGGGCTGGCCCAATTTTTAAAAATTAAATTCATATTTATTTTAAATCGAATTGATGAGAAAAGCTCACTACATCATATAATAGAATATAAATCATTGATTATTTTCCGTAATATTCGCGTTTCACACCCCTGGAGCTTATCTCATTTTTATTGTCTTTCAATGATGATGGTATATTTGTTACAGTCAACAGGCGGAGACTGGAAATTTCAAAAGTAACGAATAAAATCACGAAGTTTACGACATACGGGTCACAATGTCCAGTGTTTATGGAACAATTCTGACTTACCAACTTTGTCGGCATTGTTCCATTCCACACATGTAAAAGTATTGAGTGTCGAGCACTATTCTTTAGGCCGACAAGATTGTAAATTAAAAATAATGAACAGTTTATCGATTTTACAGCATCGGGTTGTACAGTAATTTTTGAGATGACACGTTTAACGATTCTCGCTCATATTTTAATTCGTTCTAGAAGAATTAAAACAAGCGATTGATGTTAATAATAAAAAAAATAACAATTTAAATATTCGAATGCAGATTTCGCATCTCTGAATTGCACAAGTAGCAGCGCTGTCGTCAACGCAGTCGGTGTCTCTTGTTCTATTGTTGAAGCATTCGTATTATTTATTGGGCATTACAATAAAAATAAAAATTCCATCCCAGCGCTATTAAACGGGTTCTTCATTTACCTGCAAGATGCAACGGGTGTCAGTTTTTAAATGAACCATTAAGTACAATGAAATACAGAGCTGTCGTCCTGGACAATCTTAAAGACAATAGAACTGGTCTTTTACGTTCATCTCGGCTCTTTTGAGGTCATCCGAGTCCCATCCGATACCTTTGGACCATTACAATTACAAAACCAGCTACACTCAAACCCCCATACTCAAACACAAATACCTCTTATGGCTCTTGTTGGCCATACCATATTTGTGTACTGCGTGAGATATCCGATAATTGGGGATTATTAACTTAATGGGGAAAATGCGGAGAATTTTACATATGCTACCATGATACCCAGATTGCGGAGGAAATGAGTTTTTTTTTTCACTCAGTTCTGATTCATTGATTTTAATCGATTTAATTGCACCGGCAGTGCATTGTGTGTGTATTAATATAGTACGTATGCGAAGGGTGACCATAAATTCTGTAAAAAACGCGACTCTATATAAATTTAATAGCTTTTTTTATATGCATATATCGTAAAACCAATAAAAAATAATTAATACATTATTTTTCTTTACATAATTAGGCAATTGCATAGCCAATAACACATTCCCAGAATTTTTTTTATTACATTTAATAAAAAAATATTTTTAAATATGATCACAATTCAGTATTGCTGTGATAGAATAAGACTTTCAAGCCTTCTTATAAAAGATTATATTTTTTAAAAGCGTGTATAAAGTGAATACTCAATATCCGAGTCGTTAATTCTATTCTCAAATTACCCAGCCGTGCCGATGGGGTATATTGAAGACCCCAAAATTTTTAATACAAATCCTACATGTCACAAACTTTTTGTATTTGTCTAAAAAATAAATATTATAAGTAATCATTGTTCTTTATTATCTGCAATTGAGGAAAAAAATAAAAACAACAATATTCGCTGCTCGCATCCGGTACGATGTGCCGAGTGCGAGTGAAATGTGCGAGTGACACGTGTTGCGAGAGCTCAGTTTGCGGCAAGACATTGCCGAGAGCTTTGTCGTTTAGCATCGTATTTATAAGTTCAAATTCCAAAATATCGACCAAAATAAGAAGCATATTATTAATACCTATGTTTATTCCTGGAATATTCCATTAAAAAAAATTGTCAAGATATTAATAAAGATTTCATCAATCATTTTAGTTTATTTTTGTATAAGTTATAATTAAGAAACAGTGAAATCCCGATTTTACGTGCCCGGAATTCGCGTTTTTTCGCTATTTCCGTTCAATTTTTATAATCCCGTTTTATTTCACTACATTTTTCTAACCCCGAATTTATGTTTTCTCTCTCTAATTACGTTTTTTTAATTAGTCTTTTTAAAAACGTAAAATGAGAGTTTCACTGTATTTTAATTATCTATTAGAAAATTTAATTAATTTAAGTATTGAAATTGTTGTCAAAAAAATAAATTAATTAAAAAAATATATTACCACTCTGGCGACTAAAACTATGATTTGTTGCTCTCGATACTTATTTGATATATTTTGAATCTTTTCCTCGTTTTCTGTCTAATGCAATATAATTATCTTTTTACACGATTCTTTTTTTGGACGGAATACACGTTCCGAATACTAAGTGCAAAAATATATAGGATGCGCATATATAAATGATAGATAAGTCACATTACTCAAAACATAAAATTCTCAAACTCAAAAACGAATCTATTTTTTATAGATAATATAATTATATAAGTTAAATATGATACATCCAAAATAGTGTATTAAATGCACATGGCCTTCTATTCAAAATAAATTTAACATTTTTTTAAACCACGCCAATGCATAAAATCAGTGTAAAAAGTCAATTTTTTACCATGTTATTTTAAAGTCGTGCAAAATGAAAATAGGGCGTAAAAATAATAACACTTATTATATTATATTAGGAATTGACTTGCTGATAATATTTTTTTGTTATATTAATTAAAACACACGTATCCCTCGATTAACGAGCTCATAAAAAATGTAGGGTTGATGACCAAGTGCGTTTTACAAAAACAAAAGTACCTAAAAAGGATTTGAATATTTGTTTTAATCATGAATCTTTCTGATTCAGGAACAAAACAGTTATAAAAATATTCTTTAAAAAATGATGTCTCTATTAAAGCCTTCTTCTAAACCCTTCAATGTATAGGACTAAAGTCCATGATTATATCCTACAATCATATTGTATAGACAAGTCTGCTTTTTCAGCTTCATAATTCGATCACCAGGTGCATTATTGCTAAATAACATCGTCACCTGATCCTTTGCTACCTAGAACTCACTAGCAGTTTTTTCAGATATGGAGAAATAACTCCTGCTAGGTATTTTCTTTCAGTATAATCCAGATTCATCTGCATTATATACCTGGTCAGGTGAACAAAAATTGTAAAAAGTGTATTGCACTTTTAAAAAAAATTCTAAATAAAAATTATGTTTCCCTCCAGATGCACATGGGGTTGGTTCCTTAATATGATGGGTATTATTTTTTGTTGATGGTCTTTAATCCAGTTAATCAGAAGATTTTCCTTGTATTATTGAAAAAATCGTATTATCGTTTTTTACGCGGTTTTTCTTAAACTAGAGGGGTACTAAAAACCGGATTAGTTAAAACCTGCGTAAATTGATGGATGGGTTGTACTAAACATGACCCTTTTTATCGATAATAATAAACTAGTCCAAAGGTTTCAGAAGGACCTTTGTCTTGTTTTGACAACACCAACGTCAAATTTATGATCTTTTTCAACAAAAAATAATTATTAATCTATTAATTAGTGAAACCCAATACATTCTTGCGATAATCCGAGAATAAGATATAACCATTTGGTCACCCTACACAAGGCGCAATTATTCATAACACAATCAAAGTGAAAATGTATCATAATCGAGTAATTGTTGTGGAAATTGGTGATTCGCAATTAAGGCCAGTGAGGCCGAGTCATATCCTGCGGCCGGCAAAAGTTTAAAGTGCATCCACCGGCTCTTCGGCGGGCTTTCGCGCAGTTGTTGCCCCGTGTACGAACAATGTTTTAAAAACAATGAAGGCTCTCAAGGCAGCCGGCAGATAAGAGAGCGGTTAACAGCAGAGGTAGAGAGTGCATTGTTTGACTTCACGGTCCCTTAATCGAACAATAGTAAGTCGAGATTGGCCATGATTCATCGGCCGCTCGGGTCTCTCCCACTAAGAGACCGCCCATTGTTTCGTCAATCACACGTTTCACTCATTGGTTTGTATGTAAAATACACACATTACACTTGTTCGCGATCAGCTCAATAAGGACTCGTTTGCAACTTCTTTTCTCCCCTTTTCGCGTTGATCGGTTTTTGCGCTTTGAAGCTAGCCTCGATACGGCAATCGCGCACATATAATATCCGTAGGTACGTTTACGGTATCTACCCGCACAATTAGCGATGTGGCCGTACGGCGTTCCTCTCCGAGGGAAAGAGGCGAGGATGGCCACGTCTATTGTATTCCGATATTTTCATTGTCCGATCTCGAGATGAATGCGAATTTATTGCTACCAAACAATGAAAATGCATCAACTGCGATGGTGATGCAGTCCTACACGTATCGTAGCCCTTATCCAATAGGCTTTCATCGGTAGTCGATTGTATTATGCAAAACACGTACATCAAATATGAAAACCTAAAATATAGCATTGTTGCAAGAATATAATAAATAATAATCTGATGATGGGTTTACATTATGACTACAGTGAAACCTTGATCTATCGTTCTTTTAATCTCGCGTTTTTTGTTTCTTAATTCATCGTCAATTAACAGTAACACGTTTTTATTTTGATTGATAGTTTTTTTCAAAAATGTATAATGACATTCAGTAGTTTATTAGCTTTGAATAACTGTAATAGGGTTTTGGTCTTGCATTTGTAATTTTTTAAATTAAAAAAGCTATTTATAAATTCCGTTTATTCAAATCAAGAACTTAAAGATGAGGGGATTTTAAATTTTAGACAATATAATTGAACCACCTTTAAATTATTATTATTAGAGAAGAAATATAATTATTTGTTCCATTAGTAAAAAGCACTATCAAATTCGAGTACTATGCTTTTATCTTTCCATTCGCTTAAAATGAAGGTAAAAACAGAGAAGTTTTTAAAAAAAGTCGTAGGTCTCCATTTGAAATTCTAGTACAGATCAGTGGATCCCAAGGTAGTCCTTATAGTTATGTTATCCTTATAGACCAATGATTTCCAATGTGGTCTATATGGACTGTGAGAGGTTAATTTTAACTTGCAGATGGTTTATCTCAAGGTGAAAAAATAGGGGTCCTTGAGATATACATCGGATCCATGTGATCGAAGCCTGTTGGATTAATCACAAATATAGAACTTAAAGTGCAGTTTAGAAAGGGTTTTCAGCTGTTTTAGCTTCATAAAGATTTACCCGTTGCTTAATCTGAATTATGGACTATCGCAACATTTTTTTTGATAGTTTTTACATCTTCATGCGTGTTGTAAAGGGGCTTTAGCGTGGTTGCCAATTAAAAAAAAATTGTTTGCAAATGATTTTTACCCCATCTGTCACGTCAGCTCGAATACAACCGCGTCGTCCGAAGGGGGTATCTCAGATACCCTAAGCATATTAAGTCAAGATATTGTTGAATTTTTCATCAAAATCTTAGTGTTTTTTTAAAAAAAAAGTTTATTCTAAGAATAAAAACAGTTTTTTATGATATGCTTCATAATTTGGTCGATATTTTTGAATTTTTTAACTAATCAGTATGATGCGTAAATGACACGCGCACTCGGAGATGTCTCGCCGTAGATTGAGCTCGTGCAGCACGTGTAACTCGCATGTTTTAACCGCACATGGCACATTGTACGGGAAGCGAGCGAGAAAAAATGGAATAAATTTGGAAAACTACAATATTAGGCAGTCTGGGGATCTACGGAGAACAAACATGATTAGATAATTATGTTCTAGATTATATCATTTTTATTCGACGTTGGTAGACTAGTTAGCATTAATCATTTTTAAGGGGATTCTTTGAAAAACGATGTATCGAGTTTGCCACCTGGAGGATATTATAACATCTCCGCCGGTTCTGAGCTTCTTTCGTTCATCTCTCAAGCACCAGGAGAGACACATCAGATACAACCCTGTGGTAAGGTTCATAATGTTTTCCCTCCATGCTCTTTGAATTCAGGTCATTAACGATAAACTTGGAGCTGAATGGTCATCACGCAGGTTGTAATACTTGAAGAACATAATTTAAAAATCCTTCAACATATTAAAATACGCACGAAAATCAATAATCCTAACATTTCTCTAACATATTATTAATATTCAAAACATTATTTTTTAAGTTCAATTAAGAATAATGCTAATTTAATAGGATCTATGCAAAAAAATATTTTCAATAACGACATCTTTGGTCACACGGTTGAATTGAAATATATCAAATGATGATATGTCATCTTAAAACATTATATATAATAACATATTTTAAAAAAAGGATACGATTTATTAAACAAAAATATTATAATATTCAAATATATTTATTATTTGACTATCGCTGCCGTTCAAAACTCGCAGATTCGATGATAAGAGCGCCGCATAAAAAGCATAATTGAGTGGACAAAAGCAGATGATTTACACGCGACGAAGACATGCATATCTGATTTCCAATGATAAGGCGAACGTCCTGCGAAACGAGCCGTGCCAAAAACAAAACGATCGATCGCAATCAATTAACGACTAATATTCGAGAGGATAATTGTTGCCTAGGTAGGGCCAAGTGTCCGTTGCAGTTTATGCATCGCGCATGCGCTCTGTGCGACCGTCAGTTCACACATGAGAGGCAAATAAAGCAACCCGTCCGTGATGAGGAGGAAGATTTTTATCTTCACATAATAAGTCTTTGCGTCTGTCCAAGCGACACTAAATTTAAGACCGGCCCAGAGGAGACTAACGGACCCACCGGCTCGAACACATAACAATGATAAAGGAGAGGAACTTAAAAACTCGTTTTGAGCTCATTCCCGGCTTTTTGTGCTTGTTTTGTTTTGTTACTTGTTTTTGCACGAGGGCGTTTTTATGACATCGAGTTGTTAATGCGAGCTGCTCTCGTACGAGCCATCTCGTACGTACTTACTCAATAATGCAAATTGAAAGAAAAAAAAACGCAACGATCGTTTCCGATTCCCTTCTGTGACTCACGGCCATCCTGTGGGATGTATAATTTTAATAACGACAAAGAAAATTGAACGTATCATAGTTTATCGACTCAGAATAATTGAATATAAATAAATAATTCATATAATCATTAAAAAAAATAAAATAAAAGCTTTGATTACAAAAAAATAATCATGTTTTTATTATCTTCATTTAAGGATATAAAAATAAAAATCTATAAGTTTATACCACTTCAAACGAGCATGACCCTCTACATATTCATGTATTTTCTCCGGTCTCAGGTTCTGATAAATATAATCAACCGATCTCCAATATATTCATAATATATTGACATTATTATAACTTAAATAAAAAAAATACTCGAATGCCAGTCACACGTTAGTCCCGGCAGTTTATTAAACGTTAATCCGACGCGACGCCTAATCCGGTCAATCAGAGGCGTCGCTCGATTGTTGCGTCGCATGATGCATTGCCCGCTTCTTGCACTTTTATGCACATTTTATGCATAGCTCGCGCTTATAAATCATTGCACTCATCTCGGGACCGGTTACTTTTTAAGCTCATAATGTATTACAAGTCTTGAAAAAACCGGAATTGTAAATTACACCGTTTATTGCCGGCACTTGAAATTCCATTTTCATTATATATATATATTTTTTTTATTTCCCCGTGTTGATATTAAAAAAAATGCACATAAACATAATGTCATTAATCATTGGTGAATGCGTTTTTATGACCGCGAATCTGTGTTTATACAATTTTATATTAACGGCACATTTTAAAAACTCACCACCGATTCGAATAATTCGGCGACACTATCACTTCACTGTTTATAATTTTTCCGAATTTTCCGAGGGTTATATTAAAATGACAACGTCCGTCTTTCGGGGATCGTGTCCTTCAATAAACTCCGATGAGATACATTTGCATCGGCTGGTGTGCAGTATATTTAGGAGGTTCGATAGGAGGCGGCGGTGGTAGTCCTTACCTCCCTCGAGCCTCCCCCAGATTCTCCCTCACTTAACAGGATGGTCAACGTGCAATTAATTGATAATATCCGCTGTGCAACAATACACTCAACACTGTCTGGAAGAGCTTACGTTTACCACTTTATCAGCCTAATGCAATTACCTTAATTAAAAGAAAAAAAAACGAATTTGCATTTATAAAAACATGATTAAGAAATATATACTATTTCTAAACGTTTAAAATTATTTTTTATTAATTAAATTAAATCAATTTTCTTCATCCTGTATATAGATAGAATGCAACACAATGGAGAAACTAACAATAGAGCATCGGCCAATACGTCTATTGTAGGATAGAGAAAGATAGGTGCTTAATTAGAGGCATCGAACCATTAGGTGTTGCATCTATATTCACTGCGAGTTCCATGAATATAAAATCAATTTATATTAATAAAAAAATATATTTATAGTGTTCGATTATATCATTTTCCTAATATAGATTTGATAAAAATCATACGATACGATCTCTTTTAGATTTTATAATATTACTCAGGTAAAAAAAGATTCATTTCTTAGTTTCAGGTAAAAATCGATGATGATGTGTGATTTTTTTTATATAACGTATTGTTTTTATTAACTACTTTACCAAAAGTAGTTGTGTATATTGTGATATAGTGTTGGATATAGTGAAAAATATATAACAACATTTTAAAATGAAGAAATGAACTCACTTGACAAAACAAAAATTGCGACCTTATACAGAGTCAATAAATATTCCCGCAAATTTGCAGCATCGGTGGGGTTTAATCAATCTGCAGTAATTGGATTAACTACACTGACTAAACGTTTATACTAAATATTTAAAGAAATTCCAAACAACTGGGTCTCTAGAGCAGTGCTTCCCAATTATTTGTATGTCACGGCCCCCTAAATCTGAAAGAATTAATTCCCGCCCCCAGCCCAAAAAAAA
>JAGXCT010036172.1:21232-51067 GCA_022495035.1 Philopotamus ludificatus
GTCTGATTATTATTGTTACAATCCGCGCGTTGACAGCTCGGCTCCCGGGCTCATGACTGGCAACCTGTATTTGAAGAGCCTAGATAAGTCCTAGACACAGTCCTGGCATCATGGTTGAGACGAATGTGTCTCTGCTGGAGATCGCATAGTGTCCTCCAGGTGACAAAGACCCGCCTATTGATTTTTTTGATATTTTTGGTATGTATTATATATTTTAGCCACAATTCATAATTGATTAGACAAATTTACCACACCAGTTCATAAAAATCACTGACAATGCCGTTCTGTTTTTTACTCAGCATTATTAATTTTGTTCCATCACATAGTTGTTGTAGCACTTTTTCTAATCGTCGAAGTACTTTTATAAAACAATTTTCAACGGGGCTTTACCAACATCTCTTCAATGTTGGCAAAGCCCCGTTTTTTCATGTTCTCTTTGTTTATAGTCAAGAGTAAAATAAATACGCAGGAAGCTATATACTGTAGATACAAAGCTAACGTATCCTATCTTTATTGTGTATGGCTAAAAAAATTTCCACATTTTCAATTTTTTCTACAAGTAAAGAATCTCAAAGCAGAAAAATCCGCATTTTTTTTATTATTAAATCTTGAATAAAAAATATTTACTCTTTAAATGATCTAGATGGAACAATAATACATACTTCCTATGATTTATTGTTCGTTCGTAGAGTTCATTTGCTTTTGCAAAATTTAATAATCTAAAATTATTGTGCATTACGCAAAATGTACTTTACTCAATCTTCTTTAAAAAAGCAGAAAAATGTTCAAAAAAATACGACGTCGATCATAAAATTGATCTCTAACAAATTAATCGACGATCGTTCGACACCGAGACCGAGACGAGCCGGTATCGGATGTGATCGACTTCCCGAGGAGCCGCGGCCAGTGCGCGAAAATTGTCTTTTTGCAGGTCGAAGCAGCTCGCTGAGTTATTGTCGAGCAGGAGCAGAGACGCAAGCACCTGCCCTGTTAACACGCAAAGCCCGAAGACGTTTGTTCTAGCTGGCCTTTTTGTCAGGACTGCGAGCGGCCTTATAACTCAGTTAGTGACTCGCCGTGTACGACATCCGAGCACACACCGCCATTGCGTTGCAATGCTAGATGTTTGTTTTAATGACGATTAAACGAGATCGAATAAATTGACAATATGAAAAATCTAATAAAAATAATAAGCCTCGTTTTTGCATTATAGATTTAATGCAGAGTGCAGTTTGTGATCAGACATGTTGAAGAAAACATGTCTGTAACTATTTTTGCGTATAATTATTGTTTAGCATTATTTTTAAATAATAAAATACATTATTGTTAAGGGTAAGGTGTCGAAACCAGATTCATCAGACATTGTATGCTACTTTTTTGGACCGGGGCATGCATGCCAGCAAGGTCACTAAAGTCGTTAAATACATTTATGGTGAAGTGCTGACAGCAGGATGATGTTAATTTTGGTTTCAAAGGTTTAAATCGGGTAATAGAAATCTTAAAGATGCATCTGGACGACCTAAAATAAATAATAATGACATATTGAGATCCCTGGTCAAGTCGGATCTTCGATTAGCCATCTAGGAATTATCGCAGGGACTTAAACCTCTTAAATGTACGGTCATATTTGCAACGCGTATTCGAGGAAAACAAGCAGTGCGGAAAAAGACATGCAATTCTTTATAGCCGAGATACAGAATTCGACCCCAATTTGGTGTAAAAACACCAAATTGTATGCGGAGATAAGACATGTATTGTTTACGATAACATAAGTCGAAAAAGGCAATAGCTTTCTGAGAATAAAAATCCCATTTCGAACCCAAAGCCTGGTTTAACACCCCGAAAAGTTCTTTTGTGTATTTGAATTTGACCCGAGAAAAAATCAGGAGTTAAACTGGAAGATTCTACTTCGCCCTTCATTTTCCCCAGATCTAGCTTCTTCCGATTACTTTTTCTATAGGCCCATAGAGCACACTAACCTAACAGTGCCGATGAGGTCTTTTATAGGACCCCAAGTTTCTCCAATAACTCGAATTATAAATCCGATATGTCACAAACTTTTTGTATTTGTCTAAAAAGTCTACAGAATAAATATTATGAATAATCATAGTCCTTTATATTTTGCAATTGTGAAAGAAATTGAAACAACAATATTTGCTGCTGTTGCCACGGGCGCGATGTTTTTTTTCGCTCGCATCCGGTACGATGTGTCAAGTGCGAGTGAAAGTTATGAGTAAAGAATTCGCTTAGTCATCTACGCGTCATATTTATTAGTTAAATAATCATTAATAACTATTTGTATTCATAGAAAAAAATATTTTTTTAAAAAAGTTAAGATATTGATGAAGAATTCGTCAATATCTTGATTTAAAATGCTCGGGGTCTCTTCGAGACCCCCTTCATATGACGCGGTTGTTTTTAAGTCACCGTGACGGATGGATTAAGAGAAAAACGTTTTAACCAATTGAATGAGTATTTCTAATAAGTCTAATAATGATGGAATTAATGTTTTATTAAAATATGTAAAAGAAACAGTAAAAAACATAAATTTTATATTAATAAAAAAATGCGCAAATTCTTTTGAGTCCACTAATATATTAAGGTTAAATTTTTAATATAATCATTGCAGCATGCAAGATTGAGAATCTTAGAGCAACGTAGAATACTATTGCGAATAGAGAAGCGAACACGCCTTCGGCAAACATACATCTTCGTTTCGTGTTTACAGTGCTATAATGTGCCGATAAATGGAGATAAATATTTGCATGTGAGCACAGAGATCTATATCCATAAATCTCCGCGCGTAAAGATACGATTAATAAGAACGCGCATGCGCAAACGCATTCTGATATTTTTAAGGTATTTTAAAAAAAGAAGTTTTACTATCGCAGCTCCGGTGGACCGGCTATCCGGCGTTAGTTCTTGATTAAATTTTTGATAGAGCTTATTTATGGGGATAATAAAGTCGGCGTATGTAAATCGCAGAGTTCAGTTCTATTATTGTAAGTAATAAATTGAAGGTATATCGGGGTGTTTAATTTACGTAACGTGTTCGACTCTCACTTGTAGTGTTCTGTTCCCGGCGCACACTGGATCGAATAGCCAGACGCTATTTAATTATGTCTCTGCCAAAGGAAACTGGACATAAATTATTATGGAATAGGCTGGATTCCATGGGAAGAAAAGAGGTGCCGTCTGTGCTCGGCACACACACACACATCTTGGAAATATATATTTTTTTAATATGCGGATATTAAAATTAAATTAATCGTATTCGCTAATACATGATATCGTTCGTGCTCGTCCCATTGTTCGCGTAATCCGATGCTCGACCGTCCATCACGAGATCCTCTCGTTTGCGCAAGCGCATGAAAACAGCGGCGTGGGCGCATGCGCAGTGCGGTGGCTGCGCATCACGCGATGCAGCTCGTAATTGACACTGCCGCTGAAACCAATATGCGCCCGGCCTAAATTATTGTAATGGCCTGCCTCACGTCCACTGGACCGATTCGTGGGCTAGTTAAAGCGTGTTTAGAGTAATGAGCTGGCCGCGGGCAGAGCAGAGGCTGTGTGCTATCGACTTTCGCGGCCGGAAACAATCAATTGACAATCTGTGTCCGATGGCGGTGTGAGCGACAAGACTGTGAAATCAGCCGTTCACACTAGAACATTCATCATAATTACGAAAATATATATCAGTTAATAAATATTAATGTCCTACTTCTTGTTCGGC
This sequence comes from Philopotamus ludificatus, assembly GCA_022495035.1. Taxonomy (NCBI): domain Eukaryota; kingdom Metazoa; phylum Arthropoda; class Insecta; order Trichoptera; family Philopotamidae; genus Philopotamus; species Philopotamus ludificatus. Next base: position 24,966 of record JAGXCT010036172.1, read on the forward strand.
ATAAAAGCTTTATGCCTTAGCAGCGGGAGCAAGAGAAGTGTTCGACTGGTCGATCCTGCTCAAGCCCTTTTATCGAATTAGCGGTCCAAAGGTGATCTATTCTCTTCGCGTCGTCTAGTCGTACTTTCTATGATCCAGATCTTCATTCAGTGGTGATGGCATTGGCGATGCTTTAGCTCTGCAAATGTGTATTAAGCCTAATGTTGGATATCTCCGGCGAATTCGATAGTACTAGTGGCCGGTTATCCTTAACAAACTTAAAAATCGTAGAATCCCGAGTAACCTGTACGCTGTCATTAGCAGCTACTTCTATGACAGGATGATAATAATGGATGCTGGTAGTGAAGTAATCACCTCACCGATCACTATGGGCTGCCCGCAAGGATCGGTCCTAGACCCTCTATTATGGAATATCCTCTTTGACGATGTACATTGATTACGCCGACGACATCCTGGTGCTTGTAGGCGGGGACACTCGCTCCCAAGTTGAAAGTAGAGCAAAAGACGTCCTCTCTGCGATTGGGGAAAAACTAATCGCCTAAGCTTTCTCAGCTCCAAGTGTCTCGATGTTATCGTCAAGGGCTCCCTCAATAGGCCAAATCTTGTTGGCGTAATCAATTTCTCCATTAAACCAGCTGGTCGATACCTAGGTGTCACATTAGATGGCAACCTGGATATGTTGATTCACACGAATCAAACTGTTGAGAAGGCCAAACATTCTATAGGTTGTTTCAATTTTTTTGCGGGAGCGGACTGGGAATTACGTTACCCCATGATGAGACGGTACTATGTGTATCTTTATACCCATCGTAACATACGCCAGTAATTTTTGGGTCCACCGGGCTAGTTTATCTCTGGTTCGGAGACGTCTTCTTTCGGGCCAAAGACCGGATCAGGGCCTATAGGACTGCCTCTACAGCGGTTCTGTCGGTCCTTGCCGGCGTTCTGCCACTCGACTTAAAACTCCAGATCCGGGCTGCGGGCTGGTTGATATCGTGACTATCCAGCACATCTTGTATACCAGGACATTCTCCCGACCAACGTTGAACCTTTGGACCAAGCCGCACTCAAGAAGAGACTCCATAGTATTGCGTTAAATGTATAGCAATCCCGTTGATCTGCTGAGAGTACAGGCAGAACTTGTTTCCGGTTCTTCTCCAATGTACTAGCTCGAGTGAAGCTGAATTGGTTTGTTCCTGACCATTACGTGTCCCAGTTTGTCACGGGACATGGCTCCTTTACCGCCAAACTTCATCGTCTAAGCCTCAGGGATGACCCGACTTGCTAGTTTTGTGACTCCAATGATCAATCATCGGATCACATTCTTTGGGAGTGTCCGGAGTTTTTGTTATGAAAAAGAGTATGATAAATACAGGGAGGCGGTCCCTTGGCCCTGTTTGTCACCAGGGCCTTGTATCCTCCATCCCTGCTGACAGGGCTTTTGTGATTTACGCCGGCCAGGTCGGAGCGAGATTCTCCTCCCTTAACCTATTACCCTTGCCTTCTTAGGTGTAGGTCGCCTGTATTTCCAAGTCAAGATAAACTGGAGAACGTCCGTCACAGTCATGACATCATGGTTGAGACAGAGGTGTCCTCCAGGTGGCAAAGACCCGCCTCAGGTTTAATAGCCTCGCTAATCTAATAGGTCTCGCCGCATATGCACATCGTACCAGATGCAAGCGAAATAAAACATCGCGGGCATGGCAACGGCATCGAATATTATTGTTTTTTTTGCAATTGCAGACAATAAATCACAATGATTACTAATATTACAACCATGGTATATCTGAATTTCAGACATCGACAAGACAAACGCAAGCTTCAGACGGAATCTATGAACGATCAATGAGTGATATTGACTAGAGAGTGAATTTTTATTTTACAACCCAATACTATAATTTTTTTATCAAACCCTTATATCGTCAAATAAATAATAAAAAATATATCACACAAAGATTATTAATAATTCACCGTTTTATTATATTCTATTATATTATATAAATACAAATATGCTATTGTTATTATTTAATTTTCCCCAAAAAAAATTAATAAAGATAAACTTTGCTTACCATAGATGTATAAGAATAATATATACGTAGGTAATAAAATAGGTATAATTAATGCATTTATTGACTCCCTGCAAAAATTGCAACGTATTTAACAATTAATTCCACACACACACACACATATTTCCAGATGGCATAATCGTCGTTATTAAAATAAAATAAAGTTTTATAACCGCGATCGTATTCTCTATTTACGTATTCAATAAATTATTTAATTATAGTCTTTACGTATCTCGTGATTTTTCCATCGCATAAATGCACAATCGATCATATGATCCCCTGGATTCGGCCTCCCGTACCGAAGCAGTACATCAGCATCCCGCTGTGCGCTGCACAATCGCCGATTCAAATCAGCGGTGAGTGAAGTACGTGCCTTCACTCTCTGCCAAACGACGATGATTTACCGGCGCTCAGTTCAAGGGATCGGATCCTCTAGCACGCGCGAAGAACTGTTTTGCAGCGGGAGGAATAGGAAGTCCCTCCACTCTCTCGGCTACGAAACGCGCGAACATATTTCATTGTTGCCATAAATCAAACAGCAGCAATGCACACAAAAGACAAGACGCTTTCGTATAAAATATATTATGTATTAGAAAATGTATGCTCAGTGAAACGATCCTTTGATTCTGTCGTTCGGATGTGTGATTCGGATCAAGGATCGTCGATTGCGGCGACGCCGAATTGAAACATATGGGATACGATTATCGGAAAATGCTCGATTTTATCTGTTATTGCAGTGGTCGCACAGTTCACGATTACGATATGGTAGCTAATTTCGAATAAATCGTGGGCACAATAGCGATAAATCGGAGTGCGCGTGCGTCGCGCTATAATGAGGTGTAGCCCTATTGGCCGGCGCTTGTAAACGTTGGCGCCCATTAGCGAAGACAATGCCGTGTTGGCCGCTCACGATGCCGTGACGACCTTTGCATACTTAATTACACGCTGGATTGTTTGTTGCCTTTTTGTCTCGTGTTCCATTGTCATTGGCTCGCGTGGCTCGCGTTGGTCATGCCTACTCCTATCCACGGCCTCGGCTATTGGATGGCGATCTGCTCGCTTGGCTGACTACCAATCGTAGGCCGCGGAAAATCCATTGTTTAAAAAAAAGGAAAATCTTGGGCGTCGGCGAGAATGTGTAATTTCAATTGGCCAAGTAATTTTGCTAGCAAACCATAGGCAAATGGAGATAAATCTGATAAACTAATGCAACGCTATGTTTTCATGCCATACAGTTTTTTACGTCAAATACACCCATTTTCAAATCAAATACAAAATCTGTTCCTTCAAAAATATAAAAAAACGGGTTCCACTGTATTTATGTAGTACCCCGAATTTGAGTTTTCCAGCTAATTTCGTTATTTTTAACAGAATAGAAATTTTAAAAATCACTTTCTGGATGTTCGGCACATCGTACCGATGCGAGCGAGAAAAAATATCGCAACCGTGGCAACACAAGTGAATATTGTTGTATTTATTATTTACTGCGGATAATAAAGATCAAAAATTAATTATTCTACATAGTTATTTTAAAATATTTATTTAGTTTACATGATCTGAATATACATACTAATTTTCAAATTACGATACATATACATATGTACAAAGAGTGCCACAAACAAAATATGTGTACTAATTTCGGGGAAAAAAGACACTAAATTAAAACACAAAAAAGTTAATTCGGGGTACTAAATACAGTTGAACCTGTTTTTTTCGTTTTTAAAGCAACTGACAAAAAAAACGTAATTAACGGGAAAACTTAAACTCGGGGTACTACATAAATATAGTGAAACCCGCTTTTTACATTTTTGAAGGAACTGATAAAAATATAGCATACACATATATTGATAAATATTTAATTGTATAAGTTAATTTTTAAAAGGGTCAATTTGATTAGCCAAAGGGTTTATTTGATTTTCAAAAGTTGAATTTGATTTGTAAAAGGGTGCATTTGATTTACAATATTTGACGTAAAAAAAGTATTGACGTAAAAAGTATTTGTATTAAACGTAAGTATTTGACGTAAAAAAACTGTACATTTAAATCGAAAAAATATATAAAATACTCATTAACTAATCATAATTTATAGCATAGTATCTTATTATTAAAGATCATTGTTATTATCATATTTTTTGATCTAATTGATCTAATCTAATGATTTTCACCCACTTTGTCATCATAGATTTTTTTAACATTTATGATACAAGTTAAATCCAAGTAAGCATTTAATAAATTAATAAAAAAATCCTATTTAGCTCAAACAGAACAGAACAAGTCTCTTTGATATAACACGTTACAAAAAATTGAGAGCAGTTATATTTTTTCATTGTTGTTTTGTTTTGTTAACCCATAGAAAACAAGCGCGTCGTCCGGAGGGGGTATCTTAGATACCCGAAGTATTTCATGTCTATATCTTGACATTTTTTTTAAATGGATTATTCTTAGAATAAAAATAGTCGTTCATGATTTGCTTCATAATTTCGTCGATATTTTGGATGTTTTAGCTAATCAATATAACGCGTAAATGCTCTCGATGATGTCTCGCCGTAGACTGAGCTCTCATAGCATGTGTCATTCGCACTAAGCACATGGTACCGGATGCGAGGGAGAAAAAACATCGCGCCCTTAGCGTAACAGCAGCAAATATTGTAATGATTATTTATAATATTTATTCTTTACATTTTTATAGACAAATACAAAAAGTCTGTATTAAAAGAGTTATTCGAGAAAAATCAAAAAGTGGGGGCGCCCAATATACCCCATCAGCACAGCTAGGTTAAAATTACGTTAATAAATAATAATTATTTAAAAATTTTGGCAGTTCTACTTTTACGAATGCGTCACATGAAAAATCTACATTTAGGATATTTTCAGAAAATTACAATTAAAATAGTTGTCCATAAACGACAAAAAAAAAAAACATTTCCCCATTAGGGACTTCATCAAAAACTTCTCGTTGAATGACAAATGTTAGTAGATTCTACAAAAGTAATAGCTAACTCATTCTTTAATTACATACAGTTTTAAACGGGTATACATTACACCCCTTAACGATATGTAATCAGGAATAATCGATAAAGTTTTTCATTTTTCTTTTATTTCTATACCATTAACCAAAGCCACTATTAGTCGCAAACTATAAAATAATAAACATAGCATTCTTACTATTAAATATTTTTATTGCATCAATAACGTAACATCATTTTAAATGTGAAATATTATAAACATTTATATCATGCTATTTTTTACTCCAATTGTTATTATTTATAAAGGAAAATTCGTAAAATGATATTAATTTGTATGGTTTTTTAATGGTGATTGCTGCATTAGTCATTACCACCACACTTCAGCACAATGGGAGCCTGAGAGCGAGCCGCGGCGTGGGCGCCGGCACCATCACCAGCACCTTCAGATTCTAATGGTCAACATTTACATGCACTCATTCCTACCATCTCTCAGCGCCATTGTACCGGCGTATAGATCTCGTAGATCTTGATGATTTATCACCATGCCGCGGGTGGATCGATGATGGCCAAGTAACCGGTCAATAAATAAAGAGGCCGCTACCATCCGCCGAGTTTTCCCGCGATCATTATCCGAAAGTACAATAAATTTTTCGACATTAGTTATGACGGAAGCCTTAGCATACTTTTTTTTATCGTATTGTGTTCGTTAAAAAAAATGCATACATTATCGATCCGTTTTTGTCGTATCTGCGGGTGTAATCTACCGGCCGACGGTCGCCCGTTGACGTTATTTAGAATCAAAAGTGTCAAAACTCATTAAGTGATAATGAATTATTGCACAGTGGCAGGCAAAGAATTAATAATTGTAATTTGTTTGAGGGGATTAAGCAACGATTTTTATTTATGTGTGCTGTGTTGTCTCGACCATATGGCTTTAATATGCCATGGCTTCAGGAGGTATATGGACATATCGTATATAATTAAAAATGAAATAAATTCTTTAACAGTTATTCGATAATAAAATATGATTGAAAATCTTAAAAAAAATTAAATTAATACAAGATTTAGTTTAAACATATGGAAAGATTAAAAATTGACACTAATTTTGTGGATGTGTTGGTACGCTAGTCCTTGACTTATCTTGACATTGGTTTCCACATGTTTTATAATTTTTGACTTACGTAAAGGTTTCGCGTGTTTCACATGTTCCCCAATATTTTTATTCGTAGACAGAGGAGTCTCGTCCATATACACTACGAAGCTGCACCACCCCCAGGCAATATTAATGTATTTTGTATATATTTTAAATATAAATTAAATTTATATTTACGCTATCAGTGTCGTGCATTGTATGGATGCGGGGCGGCAGCAGGGTGGGAGGTGGTCTCTTTGCTAAGTGCGGTGTTGCGCTGCGATTCGGAGCAGTCCCGCAACGTCCATACTGAGTCACTTCTGAAATATACTTTTTTTAATTTTTAATCTTCGGCAGCACCCCCAAATATTTTATCCACGAGCCGCCACTGGATACAAATATAATACAGAAATTATGCGATTTACAACCACTGACATTTACAGTGACGAAAATTTCAGAAAATTTAAATAAATCTGTTCCTGAAACAGAAAACAGTTAGGAAGCTAACACATTTTTTATTTAAAAAAAATAATATTCATGATAAACTTAACCAAAATAGATCCTATTTCCATTAAAAACAGAAGAGATGATGAATATTTTTGTGATCAACTCAATTTAAAAGTGGCAGAATAAGTCGACTAAAAAAATATTGGAATACTAGACGACCACTGCTTGCAGATAAAATGAAAAATCTAAAGAAAGAAGTAAAAAGAATTTTGGACTCATATTTTCCTATTTCAGATAGCGAAAAAAATCTGAAGGTACAACGGTTTTTGTTGCAAAATAGAGGGAATAAAGATAAAATCACTAAATGAGATCAAAGCATACCGAAAATTCCAGAAGTATATCGGAAAAATATATATGTCTATTAGGGACCTTAAGTTTTTTATTTTTCTTAAATAACACTTTTAATATGAATCTTACATGTCACAAATTATTTGTATCTGCTTAACAAAGTCTAAATATATATATTATAGTTGCCACGGGTGTTTTTTCTCGCTCGCATCCGGTACGATATGCAAAATGCATTTGAAGTGAACCGTATGTACTAGTGACACGTGCCGTGAGATCTCGGCGAGTAAACTCCCGGCGTGTGCTCAGTCTATGGCGAGAAATCGCCGAGTATGCGTGTCATATTGATTAATAGAAAAATCTAAAATATCAACTAAATTTTAAAACATATTTCATTTTTAGAATAATCCATTTTTTTGGAATGTAAAGCCATAAAATTGACGTGACGGATCGGTAATATTAATAATAATTATACTATGAAAAGCCAAAATTGATATTAATCGATAAATAAAGATTTTCCGATTAAAAAGAAAATTCCGCAAAAATATTAATATTAAAGAGTATTTTTTTTTTTAATAATTCCAGTTCTATGACAACACTTGTATACGCGACGGAGATGAAAAATCCCATTTTAAACGAAACCACCAGTGATACAAAACGCGGACGCGGCAAATTAGCAGCGTACGTGAAAATGCGAAAGTTTCACAATTAAAATATTCCCCGGGCCGTCGTCAAAGGGACGCCGGGACGCCCGGCGTCGGGATTCGTTATTTTTCAACCGGATTTTTTTCATAAAGCTTGTTAGACACATGTGTCGTTAACTTTTACACACTGCTTGCATATTTTTAATAAAGCTCTTCAGTGGTTCCGCCATGGAGAGCCGCGCGTTCCGCAAACGTATTTAATTCATATTGAAATTCGTATAATATTTTTTTTGCATTTTAATAACGTTTCGCGATGACCTTTTTTTTCTCCGCCCTGCTTTCGAAAATAATGCGATACGCGAAATAATAAATACGGTTTAATCTACGCGGTACAAATTGGATCAGTGATTTTTCTTTTTGCACATCATGACGATCCATAGATGTGTGGAGGACGTGTGGCAGTGCCATTATACTATTTGCGAATAATTAGAAGGATGGCGTGTCGGGTGCGCGAAGTCGAAGAGAGACAGATCGCCGAGCGGCCCACGCAGCAGTCGAAGAACTGACAACGGCAATAGCAGCGACGCTAATGGCGTGTCAAATAATAAAAACAAAGAGGCTAATAAAAAACAAGTGTTCAGGAGTCGGAGGAGCTGGCCGCGGTAGTCGCGAGCAGGTCGTGCGCCACTCGCGCCATACCCTCAGGCCCTCCACCCACACCGAGGCCCACCACTCTATTATACAACCAGACTGCAATTTTCAACCTTTCTTCCTACCCATTTCTTTTAATTTAAAATAAAAAACAATCAAAATGCTGACTTAAACGCATTCCTATGTTTAATCTAGTACATATGTATATATTTACTAAATTATGCATTATTTTAATTTTATTTGAATACATTCTATCCTCCGAGTCGTCAATCTCTATTACTGACCGCTAGAATTTCAACCACGGTAATAATTTGTTCTTTTTCCTGATATCGGGTTTCTTAAGTTCAACGATTCCACCGTTTGGTTGTTTTATATCGATGGTCAGATAATAAATCTATTCGAATGTGTTATTATAATATAAATTACGAAAATTACGTAACTCTGACATAATTTATTTTATTATTATACGTAATGCATTCAGACAAATCATATTAAGAAAATCTTTATTTTTGTTTTGTATTGTGGAGGAAAATATTTACTCATACTTATGGGATAATTCAGCATTGCTTTGGCAATAATCTGATTTATCAATGTACAGGAAATTGTTAAATTTTAAGGATCGTTGTGATGTGATTGAATAAAACCTCTAGAATTAAAATTATTAAGGACTAGCAAGCATTTTCCAATAAGCTTTAGCTATTATGTTTGAAAAAATAAGCATATATTGTCTAATGTATTAATTTAAAGATTTTAGCATAGATATTTTATCCACGCGATAAAATTCAATTATCGATAGAAAGGAAGAAGAGTGCTATTAATAAAATATAACACAATAAAATTAATATATTACAAAATAATTGTGAAAATTTAATTCAAACAGACTGCCAAATAAAATTATATTCCACTTATTTTTTATCAATACTTTTTTTAGAGATAGTATAAATTTAACATGAAACCTAATTTAAACTAACCCAAAGCAATTCAAAAGATTGCGGGTATTTAATTACTTTTTTACACAGACTTTTGCTTTAAAACTGAGCCATGCTGATATCGAGTACCCTAAGTTTTTTTTATTTTTCTCGAATAATTCTTTTTATATAGATCCTTGATGTCACAAACTATTTGTATTTGTCTAATAATATCTAAAGAATAAATATTATAAATAATAATTGTCTTTTATTGTCTGCAATTGCGGAATAAATAATTAAAAACAACATTATTCGCTGCTGTTGCCACGCGTGAGATGTCTTTTCTCTCTCGCATCGGTACAATGTGCCGAGAGCAAGTGACACGTGCTGCGAGAGCTGTTATCATTTAAGCGTCATATTGATTAGTTTAAAAATCTAAAATATCGAATAAAATATGAAGCATATTATGAATAACTATTTTTATTCTTAGAATAATCTAATAAAAAAATGTCTTGACGTGAAATACTTGGGATATCTGAGATACCTCCTACTGATGACGTGGATGTTTTTGCGATGGGTTAAATGTAATGATAAAGAACTAAAGCTCTAGTTTTAAACATAAAATTAACATTTTCTTAAATGAAGTATATTGTCGGAAGTTTATCTTTTTATCTCCCACTTTTTGGAGAGAATTTTTTTGTCAGCTACTTTATTTCCAACCACTGCTAACCTTCCACTTTTCCAAACACATTAGTCTGCAAAAGACGATACTCTTGTCCAGGAATAAATAAGTGTGTCCAAACCATTTCTTTTTAGTGTATTTAGAATTATTTTTACAGTAAAATTACATATCTAAAGTCTCAATAATAATTTTGCGGAAAGAAAATTACATGTAATTTATTTTAATTATGAGATTTATAATATTATTATTTACAAAAAAAATGATTAAATAAATAAAAATGTTCATTGCCACTCCAAGACGGGGGGATTGGTCCTGGTGAGTCGACTCTGCACTCGTAGACACACACAGCAGAGCCACAGAAGGGTTCAGCTTTCACCACTAATGGTGCGATCTCCTCCACAAGGGAACTTATATCTCATCCACATTATTGACTGGCTGCCTGCTCTCTTCCACAACAGCCACAACGACCTCATTACCGCAGCTTTGAGAATATAAAATCGGCATTATTTATAACCCCGCTGTGGATTCTTTGAGCTTGCTCAAGTGTCATCCGAGAACACGAACTTGCCGACTGCTGATCCTGAGGGATTGCGAAATAATTCTATAATACCGGAATATCGCTATAATCTATATACGAAAACACGTTCGGATTCGAGCCCGCGTAATAAATGGCGCAACTTCACATTTAAAATAATTAAGCGATGGATAAGAATCGGCAATGGCCAAAGTCCCTATTCATGTATGTATATACATACGCGCGGGTACAAAACGAGTCCAGTCGAATGCCAAGTCTTTTGTGAGATGAATAGAGAGAAACATTGGTTCCATCCCCCCACGGGGCATTACCATTCATCCTCATTTCGGCCTCTTCTTGTTTCCGATAGAACAAAAACCCAATATCCCTAATGAAAGTCTTGTATCAAAGCCGGGGGCCGAATCGATCTTTACGCTCTGCGTATCGATACCGTGGAGCATAATGCCCAGCCACGTATCCATTGATTCTTTGCCCAGATATAGAGAGGGCCTTTTACAATTTGGATGCTATACTAATGAGTTGAAGAAATCGCACAGGATATCTCTAGCGAGCCATTAGAGCTTATTAATATACCTAGACATGCCTAAATATACCATCACTTTAATTAAGCGAAAAAATAAAAGTTATGACAAATTTTGGAAATAATAAAAATTGAAACGAAACAATTTTTATGTATCGCAGTATCGAGAGCCGGGTGATTAATGATTAAATGCACTTCTGTGCTCAATGGTCGGACGAAACTGTCAAACTACGCTGGAAATAAGTAATGTTTAAGAGCGATCGAGCGTAAACGCAATTGTGCTGAATATTTATTATTTAACTATAAATCAAATAAAAAATATTATATTAAAATACCGGGATATCTTTTTTTTGACAAATTTATCCCAACAACAATCCATCAAGTATTTGAATATATTTCGCAGGACTCCAGAGAGAGAGAAAGAGAGTAAAAGAAAGATTTATTTATTTTCTCCTTTGTGAAATTTGTTTGGCATTAGGCTTGCTTCGAATGATAAATTGCTCTGATAAAACATTACCCAATATATTTATTTTTTTCCCTACATAAATATTGGCCAAAAAAATATATCACACAAAAACAAGCCACGTTCTTCAAGGTTAAATAATATTTCTTACACGATTAAAAGTTATATATATACATTTTTTTTTCTATAATGTAATAATAATATTTGTGATTCATACAAAATGTTGGCGACAAGTTTCCACTGCTGTATGTAAGAATTTTCTTTGTAACATCCATTGAATGACTATTATGGAAGGAGAACGAGAGCCTGAATGAATCGAAATGAATGGCTGAGGAAATAAAAGGTTAGCGAATAGAATGGGTGCCGGAAATCGTTCTGGGCTCTTTCTTTATCGCACCTACCGTCTGAATCACCCTAACTCACCCCCCAAAACCCCCTACAATGCTCGCTAAAAAAGACCGGGCATAGTTAAGGTATTTAGCACGAGAAAAACGCAATTCACCATAATAATATATTTGCAAACATTAAAATAAATAATAATACTCATAATATTTATGTGTATTACAAATGCTTTAAAATATCTACGATTTTAATGCGAACAGACTATTACGTCGCAAAATATATGCCCGCGATAATCACTGAAATTATTGCAAAAGTACAGTGACGTGCACTTATAATGTTCAATTAATAATTGAATTGTTAAAATACCCCTATTTTTTTTATATAATGCTAAAAAAGTAAAAATATTACATTGTAATTATTGTAAAAACTAATAAGTTATAACCAACGTCAAGATATGTCAGGGATAAGTGTATCACTACAACAAAAATATGATGATTGGCATTATTAAGCCCGCGAAATTAAAAATAAATTATTATTTAAATCAAACAGAAAAATCATAAAGAAGGAAGAATGGAAATTATTATGTTTGTATTTATCTATTATATTAAAATTTACAGAGTTCATTAAAAAAAAATCAATAACAAATTATACGCGTTAATTCTCTTTTTCAATATATTATATTTTTCAAATTTATACAAATATTAAATTTAAATTTAAACGTCAAAAATATTTAATTATGAATTAAATACAGGCAACCCCTCGTTAATCGAGGGGGATATGTTCTGGACGAGATCGCGGTAAACAGGGGGATTAAAAACTCGCAAAATGCTTTATTAAAAGAAACAAACATTATTTATAACTAAAATAATTAATTTAATATGTTTCATGTTGTAAAAAAGATCTAGATTTCCTTGTTGGACCTGTACGTTTATTATGCAATTTTCGATTACTTTAAAATAATCCGTTAGAACCATGCGTTATAGAATTACGACATTTACTAATAACAATTCCATGCAATGATTAAAAAAAGAGCGCATTTTCAATGATTTTGAGACATACATTTTTGCACAGGAACAGGTTCCGAGAAGTCATTTTCTTGGGACATAGTATGGCAGTTGATTTATAGCAACTCTTCTTTATTCAAGGGTTCGCTGTATGATTTTAATTCAGCCTGAATATCATTCATGTTAACCTTCGATGTCTCGAAAAATGGCTATATGGCTAATTAATAATTTCAGAATTTCTAGTAATAACATTTTCCTAACACCATTCATACAAGACTGGATGGCTTCACTCCATGTTTCATCGAAGTTCAACTTCAATATTCTCGTAATATTTTTTATTATTTGGCAGAAACAGTCCATACATATATTTTGTGTCTTTGAAGTCTTAGAGTTACTTCGCTATAAAACTGGTAAATCGTTTTTAGAATAATCTTTCATGTCCGAAAGAGTTTTTAATTATTAAAACGACAATGGATTTAATTTTAATTCTCCGGATGCATTCCCGAAGAAAATTAAATGATTATTTGCTCTTTTAAATCCAGAAGCAGTCTACTTCGCTATATAATATTCGTACGTTTTGGTATTGGTTTCCAAAAAGGTTCTATCTCCGTATTAAAACATAAATTATGTGAATAATTTCCCCTTCACAAAATTTCACAGAACCCTTGCATACTTTTCAGCTGATTCTACTCTGAACTAGCTGATTTTCCAATCATTTTAGGAATCAAACCTACCTTTGCTTGATATAAAATCTTCTCCTCCATGTCTAGATTGCGATTGCCTGGATTAATATTAAATTCATTACCTTTTAGTAATTACGAATGATTTAAATTAAGTAATGGATACCAATGAATTTTGATGTTTGTTTAAAATCTATTCCATTTGCAAATAAATTTACTATGCATCAATTTATTAAATAATATAAATGTAAATGTCAAGGGTAAAGTATTTTAAAAACTATTTAATTGGATTTTTATGTACCCAAAAATAATTAGATATATTAGTTTTGGCGATGCGCTACTGCGCTCAGCACAAAACAGTAATACAACTTTTCCCACAAAAGAGCGCAAGTTTTGTATGGAACATTTTCTTTCAAGAAAACGGGGAGTCCGTGCCGAGTTTATCTTTTCACTAAGAATAGCCCATTTCGCACATTGTATAGACAACTACGGCTTCCGTTATATTCGAATTGTAACGACACATGTGCGACATGAAAAGAAAAGCGGGGGAAAAATATTTTCCGTAAAATTATTACTGCGACGAGAGTCGCGGAATTCATAATCGTATTGAGCGGAAAACTCGAGCAGCGCTTTATTTTTTATAGAGTGCACTCCGAGAAAAAGAAAACAAGGCCTAATTGTTTGAGTCGGTGCTTGATATTTTTTTCAGACTCAAACACCGTGAAAAATTCTCTCAGCCATTATTCCGCGCTGAAAGTTTCCGCCGGAGTGTGCGGTATCTCTGTAAGAAAATGAAAGAAATACTCGGTGAAAGGGCTTTGCGAACAAACCGACCGAGTGAATAATAGCCAGGCCGCATAATAGAGAGGAAGTCTATTCTGAAAAGGAATAAATCTATCGAAAATGTTCACAAAATAAACGTCGACCGTGGCGATCTATACGTATTATTTATTATATGCACTTGTTACCGTTCTGTCGTGCCATATGATGACCTTTAATAAATCATGTGCTCACAATTATTAAGGCTTCATTTATGTATTCTGACTTTGACAAAGGGCCTTTGCCTAATCAGGCAAAATCCCTAACGTACGAATAATTATGTTATTTTGAGTGCCCCCAAACGTCAGCCCATACGTTGCCTAATATCATTTTAATAAAGTTACATTAACCAATGAGAGAGAGAGCTTTAGAATCAACGTCAGGGATAGTCGAAATAAATAAAAAAATATATATATTTTGATCCTTAAAAATGCAGAGTATTATATATAATTATAATAATAATATAAATCGATAATAAGATAATAAATATTACTATATTAAAAAAAATCACTCAATAATTTAAATGTATATAAATAATAATGCAATTATTACATTGTATTATTATTGAAATATATTCATAAATTTAAATATATTTATTGTAAGCAAAAAAAATATATAAATCTATTAATAAAAATGTATTGTATACCCCTGCTAACGAAAATTATTAGCGGGTCAACCCTTTGAGAGGGGTGATCAATTAATAAAATGCTATTTATGATTTATTGCCATATCTACAATGATGAAATGCTTTTAACCCCTCGTTGCCGACAGACAGTCAGACAGACAGACAAACACATACACACGTTAACCGCATTTGCATATGCAATCCATTGCAAATGTCATACGTATATACATTCATAAATTTAAGTGAAATCATACAATTTCAATATCCACAATTATTTAAATAAATAATTATTCACAAAGTATCGAATTGATCGCGTTGCATGGCATTTAACCCTCGACGGGGCGGGGACCCCCGTGTAACGAGATCCTGCACCCCAGCCCTGCACTGTCCTACGTAATAAATCATAAATTAAGCCCTCTGCGTCACATATAATATAATTGCTATGGCATTCGGTTACACAGAAGATAGATTAGTGTCAAACACTCGTGTCTACCCCGGTCCAGAGTAGACAAGCGTATCGAGCTGATATCCCACCGAGGGGAACGTGTGCAATTTTATTTTATTGCATTTGCAAAAATATGAATATGTGGCGGATGTACTCACCGAATCCAGTTCTTGTTGCATGGCATTGTTCCTGGCTTTGCATCGTAATGCAACCATCTGAAAAATATTGCAGATTAATTATTAGCATGATCGATCATGAATGCACGGAATCGTGCCATTTTTTTGCTTTGAGTGTACATGTCAAAATTATAATCGGAAGCTGATGCAATTGCACTCGAAATATATTGCGTCGCGGATTGAACGAAAAAAAAATACTTTTAAATGAATGGTAATAACGAATAATTTAAATGTTATACGGGTTATTTATTTAAGTGCTTTGTATTGTTTTTAAATAAATAAATAAAACTTATTAACACTGAACTGTCTTCTACTAATTACGAATAGTTTCTACTTGACACGAGGCAAATTTCGAGACTATATTTAGTATTCTTAAAACTGTGATTTGTATACGAAAGAGATATAAAATATTTTTTAAATTATATATTGTATAATTTTTTTTTTTTTTTTTTTATTATTTTCACATATAGGTTGAACATGATTGATAGATAACTCGAAATAAAGGCCTGACTCCTCAGCTTTTAAACTTGGCTATAAAATATATATGATGAATCCCCGTTTTTCGTGTCAATTTATAAAAACGTTTTAAGTTATTATTGTCTCAACAAAAATAAAACATTATCAATTCAAGAGAATAGAAACATTCTCGAAAAAGTGAAGTGGAAGAAGAGATAAACTTAATACATCAAATTCCATCAAAAGAAGATGCTATGAGGTATATTGAGGGCCTTAACCCTTTGTACTCCACTGTCCATACGTATTGGACAGCTATTTTTTACCAGCGCTCCACTATCCACAACGTGTGGACATTTTTTCTTTAATTATTTTACAAATTATTTTTAGCATTTCGGATATTTTTTTTTACCTGATGAGTCAGATATATGTCCTAGAAGAGATAATAAATATTTTTCTTTGAATCGAACCATCTGGTTTCTTGGAATGTAGGAAAAAAATATGTTCGGGTGAAGGTATAATGTACACTTTCAACGATGTTTTGTATCTGTTGAACTGTTACTGAGAGGATTATATTTGTGAGGTATTTCAATATTTTTAGATAACACGTAAGTTTTTACATCCTGTGTGCTTATAGATAATTATATATAGTTGTAAATAGGTTAATTTTTAACATTTATTATTGGGTTGGGATGGGTTCGGTTGGGTTCGGTTGGGTTCGGTTGGGGTCGGTTGGGTTCGGTTGGGGTCGGTTGGGTTTGGTTGGGTTCGGTTGGGTTCGGTTGGGTTGGGTTGGGTTGGGTTAGGTTAGATTGGGTTGGGTTGGGTTGGGTTAGGTTAGGTTAGGTTACATGAGTAAATTGGATGAGATATTAGAACGACTGGAGTTATCTGAAGAAAAACATTTCATTGCGTCAGATTCCAAAATAAAAAAAACCGAAATTAGCAGTTAGGAGAAAAATTGTATTTGGAAAAAAGATACGTTGGTATTAGCTTGGGGAGATAAACGTATTGTAACAATACTAAGTACGAAGTATACATCATCATTCCAATCAGTGAGAAGAAGAGTCAGAAGATCTCAACCTACTACCCAACCTGAACTTATTAGAAAGCCTATTGTAATTAATAATTACATAAACAATATGGGTACAATAAATACCACCGAATACCACCGAATACCAACAAATACCACGAAATACCACGAAATACCACGAAATACCACCAAATAACAATAAATAACAATAAATACCACCAAATAACAATAAATAACAATAAATAACAATAAAATACCACCAAATACCACCAAATACCACCAAATAACAATAAATAACAATAAATAATAATACATAACAATAAATAACAATAAATAATGGTGTATATTGATATTTTGGATTTTTTCACATATTTCATGAATTTTTTTTGTAATTTCATGGAATTGTCGAAGAATTTATCAATTCTTGACTTTTTGGGGTCTATTTTCATACCAAAAATACCCCATCAGAAAGCGGCGTTGGTTTCGAACCGTCGTGATGGATCGGTAAATTAAATTATAATTTTTAGCTACCAATCTCGTTATAGTCTGTATTATTTTTATTGTGTTTTCCAAACTATGGCCTTTCTCCAATTTTTATTTGTCTGATAAGACATTTCGGGATAAATATATTAACGGAAATATTTGAACAACTGATATAAAGGTTTTACTTATACATTATAAATTAATAATCCTTTTAAAAAATATACTGTATCGTAACAGATAATTTTCAAAGCTTCTGATTTAATTTTAAAATTACCGAAATCATTAAGAAATAATTTCGTATAATTGAATGAATATAAAAAGGACAACTTAAACTAAAAAAAATAGCGTCAAATCAAAATACAGGGGAGCCCTCACGTCACGTGTGAGACTCAGGTTCCTTTGGCCTCAACTACCATGCGAGAGTTTGGTAAGGTCCATGCTCTCAGCGAGTGAGAGCCTTGTGGCTGGCAAATGATGATGATGAATGACATTCATACACAAACTTAAAAATGCATATAAGCATTACAATATTTATTTTTTTTAGGTATGAAATATTCGAGACGCACAATTTTTTGGGTATAGTTATTATCCTAAAAAATATTTAGAGCTAAATTTAGTATTATAAATCTCGGCAATAATTTAAAAAGTTTTTTTGATCCAAAAACTAATAATAAATAAATATACTAATGAATTACACTAACAATCATATAATTATTTATTCAAATTCTAACCTATTAATATTTCTACATAGCTCCCAATACACCTCATATCCTTTATATTATATAAATATTAGAATTAAAATGCCAATAATCGCTGTCGAGCATACGCAGTGGCGCCATTCGCCGAAATTTGGTGAAAGTCGTTTTTTATGAAAAAACTCTTTTATTATTCAAGACATTGAGCTGAAAATTGAATTACTTGATCTTCAATATTTACTGGATAGTTAATGCAAAAAAATAATTTAATTCTTATAGTATTGACATTTTTATAATGGTTTGTGCATGGTCTTTTGAATGTTGAATTTTAAATATTTATATATAAGGATTGTGTGTAAAATTTCAAGATCATTAGTTGTTGGGTCACTAGAATATGCCATAATTTTTATTATTCACAACAGCAGTTATTTATACCTCCTAATGTTGAGGAACGTCATAGATAAAAATAACAATTACGATATGACATTAGTAAGATTTATTCATCAGCAATAAAACTAAGTATCCTACCGATAAGAAAATATTTGAAAAAAAAACAAAACGTTATAATATTTTATAAACAGCAGATCAAAGCGCATAGTATCGACTGACGAAAAATTAAAATATTATAACAGTGGATTAAATAAATAAACTCTTAATTGTGTTCATTTAGAAGTAAATATTAAACCTTAAACACACTCCTTTTTATAAAAGAGCCAATAAATAGTTTTATATGTACTTTCTATATTTGCCCAAAACCTCTTCAAGGTTTACTTTTTTGTTATTACTACAGCTATTCAGTAACTAACCAAAAATAATATTTGAAAAAACAAACGTTGTCAAAGTAACAGCCGATAAAACGCGTAGTATCGGCTAGCGTGTGATATGCGCGCCCCGGACATACACAAAAACGCTTTTCGCGTGGAATCCACGACTCCCGTAGGTAATGTGTTATTATTAATTAAATGCCATCCATACTAACTATGAAAAGAAGAAAAGGCTAATAATCAGATGAAAGAGAAAAGAGGTCCAGCTTCGAAACTATGCGAACTCCGCATTCCAAATCCAAGATATAAGAATCAAATAATTGATAACGAAGTGGTTTAAGGTACTTTTATGATATATTATTACAATGTTGTCATAAGATCAATATTCAAAGTTAAATTTAATAATTTAATTAGATAACAGAAAATATTATTATACAACTATTAATAATAGAAAAAATACATATTTATTTTAATAAGAAGTACATTTGATTATCTCTTTTAGCGAAAGATAGGTTCTCAATACTACTACTGTGAAATATAAGCAGGTCAGTTAAAATGAAAGAACAAGATTTTATAAATTATATTAATCAATCAATATTAAAAAATGATACGTATTTTTATATTTAATAAATTAATGCTTAATCCTTAGAATGCAATTAATAATTTAACAGTGTGTGTTTAACAGTTTAACATCAGTGAGTCGAGATTAAAAAAATCTTAATACACTACTTTTATATAATACAATATTTTTTTAGGTAAGGAATCAAACATTATAACATAATTTCATAAAAAATATATAATTTGTTTAAAATTCTGATCAGGAATTATATGTACATAACTATATTTAAATACGAGGTTCAAGATAGGAACATTATCTTATATTAATATACTTTTATATAAAAAAAATATTATCGTTATATAATTAATTTTAATTATGTAAGTTTCGAATGACGCGGATGAGTTTATTAGCCATTTCGCCTTTCATAGATCCGATCGATAAGATCAATATGTTTTAACTGTTTGTTGCGATCGATGATTAATCATCGATAGCGAGAGCGGTCACAGAGCGCAGTATTAAAATGTTAATAAATTAAATTGTATATAAAAGTTTAATTTATCGACTGGATGTGAGTGATTAATTCGACGGCGCTGATTTGTACCGCGATTTATAGCGAAACAGGGGTGGCCAACGCGAGCCTCCCAGTTCAAAATAAAGCGAATTTCGAGTTTAATTTTGTTTGCATTATATTATTTTATAATGCATGATTAATATGCGTGTAATTAAGGCTTGCACAACGCATGCGTGCGCGAATGTGCACTCGGAAAGCTTGAAAGAAAAACAAATGTTTCGCGTAAAGTGGGCGCCCCGCGTAAATGCGGTTTTAATGCGTGCCGCCCGGGGCGACTGCAAATAATTGTGCAATAGAATTTAATGCGGAGAAAATTGCCCTGTCTATTCAAAGTGATCTTTCAAACTAATGAAAATTCAGCTTCTCGATACGCAAATATCAAAATGGCCGCCAACAATTAATTGCTCAGCATTAAAATATCATTTTTTTTAATGAATCTTCATCAACGAGTCTTGCAAAACGTATGCAATAAGAATACAAAACATATTTACAAGACAAACGCACCGTAGTCATAGATCATTTCGTATAAGCACTGAATAAATTTTCCATATGCAAAACCGTACGCGCAAGACCAGGACCAGGCTCAGCGTGATCCTGAACTTCTTGTAAATAATAATCTTAGCGTAACGAGCCAACGCTGGTAATAAAGCCTGGAAGCTTGTTAGTCGTCCACGGCAACATGCATTTAAATACGCAACAGAAATAATTGTTAATCGCAATACTTTGAAATACACACAACAATATATGCGGCGATTTAAGAAGTGAAGATACGACCAGGCCGGCCATAAACAAATGTGACTGAAGTCTATTAAGAAGTCCTCCGCCATACCGGCTGGATGAACCGAATGTGGGAAAAACTTGCACCAAAGATTCTCATCTCGGAGAGTCTGCGGTCCAGGATGTCGTCGGTAACTAACTGTGGCCAATGTATTAGCCCGCCGCGGAAGTTATGTATTATATTTAATTTATTAATACAGTAAATTTCAATAATACTCTCGATAAATCCGCACAAATCCGCTACCCATTAACATTTCCCTTAGAAATCTGTTACTGCATCAAATTACCAATAAAATGGCAAAATTATGCCCATGCCTCGAATAATAATATATCATACAAATTAATGCGTTTCAACATTAATTTATGCATTATTTATGAGAATAATATGGTAAAACTTATCGCGATATAATTAAATAATAGTTTTGTATCGCAAATAATTATTTATTATATATTTGTCATAAATTTCTAATCATCATTATATGTCAGATAAGATCGTCAGCTCTCTCTGTCTGTTTATGACCGGTGAAAGCTTGAACTATCAAAACAACAGATAGGCGATAGTTGAATCTTCATGATTATGAAGATTAAGGCATGATTCTCAACGATAGGGATGTAAAATTAACGCGTTTGTTAGTTAGCTTGAAATTATACATTTTAGTATTTATTATTATGTGAAGGTTTGCCGTAAACGTGTCCAGGATATTGACTTAATTTTACTCTCGTGTACGCAGAAATTCAAATGCAATTCTATGGCCTCTTGCGAATGAGGGTTGTATCTTTCGTAACGTTGAAGAGGGGTTTTACATCGAATTCGTTAAATATTGTGTATTATTCAACTAAATGATTAAATACTAGAGCTACTTATACTATTTATGATGACACATTAGATGTTAGTAAATGCGATGTTGGTTTAAAAAAATAATTCTGGAAACGTGATTTGGAAAATGAACGTGGAAGAGGAAACTGAATTTGAAGCAAAGCTAAGGATGACTATCAACGAATTATATAATATGATCAGCGTATATTGATCTACTTAAATAAGTATACTTACTTAAAGATGTCTAACAAACAAAGTAAAATTTCGAAGATTACGATTTGTTCGACCGCATCTAGACGGAACGTCTCAATACATGCAAATTTTTGCAAGAAAAAGAGTAATAAAACTAAACTAAGCTAAACAGTGGCCTTATAACCCTGGGGCGGGTCTTTGCCACCTGGAGGACACCTCATCTCAGTCATGATGTCATGACCGTAGACAGACGTTCTCCAGGTTATCTAGGCTCTTCGAATACGGGTCAGGTCCGCCAGCCAAAGCCCGGGAATCGAGCTGTCACGCGCGGATTGTAACAATAATAATATAAAATATATAAACGCGACAAAAAATAACACCCATAATTTTCACCAGTGTCTAGCATAACCATCATTTCGGGTCGATGGCATAATGAAAATACAAAATATTTAAAACAGCGAACGAAGTAGAACCGGCCTTTTCCGGGTATTTTGATTTAAAACTATGGAAATTTTATAAAAAAGGGATTTAAGATTTAATAAAGAGATGGCAGAAGGTTCAATGATACATTTCTTTCTTTTTCGTCTTCGTAACCAATATTTAAGGATTGGTTAGAGAGCCAAACACCCCAAAAGCTTATTACTTATTATTTGATGATACATACATAGCCTATGCCTTCCAGAACCATCTATATTATTTGTGTTCAACCGTTGTTGTTATAGTAAAGTACATATTATTTATTAGTGTTATCGCTTGTATGTAACATGCATATTATTTTGATAATGCAAGTTAACTGCGACTGTATAAGTGCAGAGTAAAGAGGTAAAGGAGAAATTCGGAAGAGCATAGATAACCTGGAGGACAACATTCACAGTCCTGGGATCACGGTTGAGACGGACGTGCCTCTTGGTACTGGGAAGGTTGATAGAAGAATCTCAGGACCGGCAGAGATCGCGTGGTGTCATCCGGGTGGAAAAAACCGGCAAAGAAGGTGCATAGTTTAGAGCTCAATCTAGAAGGATAAAAATCACATCTATTCATTGGATTTATATATTAATATCATCATCAACATCATAATTTGCCAGTTGCAAGGCTCTCACTCGCTGAGGGAATGGGAATTACCAAACTCTCGAATGGCAGTCGAGGCCAAAGGAACCTGAATCTCACACGTGAGGGCTCTTTCGTGTCCATACCGCGGGGACACAAGCCGTCTTGGTATGCGGTTTTTTGTAAAGAGTATCCTTCTTTTAGCCATTGCTGGTATTGGACGTATATCCTCTACCCTGTTGGTACCAGATTTTACCCTCCCGACTGTGTCCAGGAAAGTGGAAGGGGGTTTTCCTCGGTATTCGTTTTCCTCTTCTCTAAGGCGTTATCTGATTATAACGAGTCACAAGTGACAAGTAGCGAGAGACTACATACACATACGATTATTAACCCTGTCGCACAATAACAATCCTTTCATCACGTGAAAGATCTCCTCAGAGAAGGGTCCACTAGAAAGAAGGAAGAAGAGCGAAAGTATCGAGGCTAGACCAATTATCGGTTAGCGTATAAGGGTTTTTCTTCCCAGACTCTGTAGTGAGATATCCGTTAGAAACCAGATTTATACATCTTTTTTTTAGATCTATACACATACATGTATATATATATTTAAGGGGTGCATTATTTTGTTAAAAAAATACGAAAAAATGATTGATTTTTTAGTCAATTCCGCAGTAATATATAACACCTATAAAATGGTGAAACTCAAAATGAATACTTCATTAATTAATTAATTTTATCTTAAATAAAGATATGTGTTCGGTTTGAAAATCTTTGGATTTATTTTTATGACATTCTCCTGACTAGTTAGCAATGTCCGGAGCCATGTTGATGAACAATTTTCGAATTGATTAGAGAGTCCCATCTCGATGCAAGCTCGTAAATCTTGAGGCCATAATAGGAACGTTTCCTAAACAACGAGGATTCGCAACGGCGCACTTGTGTAATTGCTAAATAAAGTGTTTGCATGTCGGAGGCGTCTGCGCCGCAAGGAAATGGGCGGGAACCAATCAGGAGGCATTGAATGCACTTGCTGCGCGTACGCATGCGCACGAACGACGTGCCGCTCCTCGGGGCCATGCCCGGGACTGTTTGCCATGCCGTCTATATGTTATTTATCGAAAATTAGACGGCAGAATGGGCAGGTTATCCTGATTGCTTAACCTTCGGTGTCAGCCCGGGGAAAACTGCTAATATATAAATATAAATATTACAAGGACTCAATTGTAATGTCGTATTTTTTTAATGAAACTCAAACTCATATTTCTAATCATGTATTAAACTTAAATTAAACAAAATATTTGCCATTATTTTCTATGACCTTTTGCCATCCATTATGTAAATCGAAAATGTTTTTCTAATTAAACTCTGCAGGTTTAGAATCGAAAATGTCGGAGAGGGCCGATTTTATTTCATCTCCTGATTTAAAAAAAAATCTCGTAAATAATGTTCTAATGAGCGAAAACGATGATAATCGGATGAAGCCAGGTCTGGAGAATACGCTGGATGCAATAATGCTGTCAAATCTAATGCATCCATTTTTTTCGAGTCAAATCGGCTACATGAGGTCGCGCGTTGTTATGCAAGAGGATAATGTTTTCGTTTCTATTCACTAAAGCCATCCTTTTTTCATTCAACTTAACACGTAAACGTTCTAATTGGTCATAGTACACTTGCGATGTCACTGTTTGGCATTGTTTTAATATTTTATAATGAACAATCTGTTTTGAGTCCCACCATACAAAGTAAACTTTTTTTCGGATGTAATCCAACTCTCGGGGTTGAAATTGCCTTTTGTCCTCGCTCTAACCATTGCTTTATTTTTTTATGTTTGAATAGAGTACCCATTTCTCGTCTCCGTTGATTAAATTGTACAGAAATGGTTGCGACTCGTCTTTCTCTTTCAGTAACTCACAGATACCGCACCTCATGTGTTTATTTCTCTCAGTCAACGCATGGAGGACTCAAACGCCTTCATTTTGATTCTTCCCCATTTTTTTCAGGTATCTTTGAGTTGACGACCATGAAGTACCGGCTTGGCTCCATAATTCTTCGATACTGAAAGTCGGATTTTTTTCAACCACTTCTTTCAGGGCTGCTTCATTCAATTCACGAGGACGTCCACTTTTAGGTTCATTTTTCAAATCAATATTGCCTGATTTCAATTTTTTGAACTATCGTTGATATTTCCTGATGATTAATGCGTCTTCATAAACATCGCAAATATTTTTTGTTGCCTCCGTTGCGTTTTTTTGGCGTGAAATTGAAACAGCATACAGCTGCCCAAATGCTCTTTCGAATGACACGTTTCGATCATTATTAAAGGGACACGTTAAAAAAAAATCTGAAGAAAACTAATCTGATACATTACTACATTACATTAAATTTGAGTCCATCTAATATATAAGAGTATATTTAATTAAACGCCATTTTAAAAATCAATCTCGAAACGATTCGTCGTCCAACAATGGCTCACTCAACACTCACTCGAGTGTAAGGACCTAACTCTCGAATGGTAGTCAAAAGCAAAGGAGTCTCACAATGACGTGAGGACTTCCCATTTTCGTCCATACCGCGGTGGCCCAAAGCGTCTCGGTATGCGGTTTTTTGTAAAGAAGTTTCCTTATTTTGGCTATTGCTGGCATTGGACGTGTATCTTTCCTCAGGTAGGAGGGGGTTTGTCACGGTACTTGGTTTCCTCTTCTCTACGGGTTCCGGGGTGACGAGTCACAGCTTTCTTTAACCTTGTTGCGTAATAGCAATTATTTCATCAAGATGAAGACTTTTCCAAAGGAGAGGTCTCCTAATAAGGAGGAAGAGGGAGTCATATTATCGAAAATAGGTCAATTATCTACCTTCATTTTAGGGTTTTCTTTCTCACTATATATTAGTTCTACTAGTGAGAAAAAAAGACTTTGAAAAGAAATTTGAATAAAAAAAAATCAGATTATTAATGGAGTTTTATCATTTTTGAATACTAAATATAAATGTATCTAGCAGATAAAGTTATATTTATGTATTTAAGTATTTTTGTTGCTTCCGTTGCGTTTTTTTGGCGTGAAACTAAGACAGCATACAGCTGCGTAAATGTTCTTCCGTAGGACACGTCTCGATCATTATTAAAGGGACACGAAAAAAAACTAATCTGAAACTATGCTTTCCAAAAATGCGACATTACATATGGGTCCATCTAATATATATAAATATATATTTAATTAAACGCCATTTTAAAAATCAATCTCGAAATGATTCATCGTCCAACAA